>LNAC01000896.1:57093-194713 GCA_002007465.1 Ailurus styani
TACCCCCCAAGACCCCCCACCCTGCCCCTCAAGTTCCTCATATCAGAGAGATCATATGATAATTGTCTTTCTCTGATTGACTTATTTCACTCAGCATAATACCCTCCAGTTCCATCCATATCGTTGCAAACGGCAAGATTTCGTTTCTTTTGATAGCCTCTATGGATTGTGTAATCTTAAGAAACTTTTGACTTAAAAAAAAAACAAACAAACATTTTCCTACTCCAAGGTCAGGAAGGTTTTCTACATTAACCACTAGAAATTATGTTTTGCTGGTAACATTTATCTATCATCTGTCCGGATTGATTCTTATGCTATAGTTTAAAGTAGTTGTCAGGAATCATTTCTTTAGATTTGAACATTCAAGTGACTGAATATCATTTATTGCAATGATCATCTTTTCCAAATCCAAGGCAAGGTCATCTATCTTAAAAATCAGGCAGTTACACATGTGTGTGTGTGTTTCATGATTCACTATTATGTTCTACTAATTATTTTTCCTTGCATCAATACCAAGCTGCCTCCTTTATCTATAACTTTATAATGCATTTTGATAACAGATTTCATAAGTTCTTCATATTTTAATTCTTCTTTATGGAGCAGCTTGTCAATATCTACAAAATAAATATTCATGGTTGTAATCAAAACTTAGTATATTGATCAACTGGGGTTGAATTAACATCTTTATAATATTGTGACTTCCAAATTACTAATATGATATATTCCTACATTTATTAAACTACATATAGTTTCTTTAATATTTTGCAGTTTCCAGTTTAGATCCCTATATATCTGTTATTGTATTGATTCCTTGGCATTTGATGATTTTGATGCACTGCAAATTGAATAATTTTTTAAATTTTAATTTTCCATTTCTTGGTTTCCAGTTTATGGAATATAATTTATTTTCTTATATGAAACATGTAGCTGTGATCTTTTTTTTTTTTTAAAATTTTATTTATTTATTTGACACAGAGAGAGAGATTACAAGTAGGAAGAGAAGCAGGCAGAGAGAGGAGGAAGCAGGCTCCCCGCTGAACAGGGAGCCCGATGTGGGCCTCGATCCCAGGACCCTGAGATCATGACCTGAGCCGAAGGCCGAGGCTTTAACCCGCTGAGCCACCCAGGTGCCCTGTAGCTGTGATCTTGATATCATTTTTAAGTTTTAATAATTTACCTCTAGAATCATTTAGATTGCTTCATTTATAATTTTATTTTGATTATTGGTTACTTTTTAATGTTACCACCGTTGTATTCTAGGATAAATCCTACTAGATTGTGATGTGTTTTACTCTGTATAGATTTACTCTTTATAGTCAACTTGCTAATATTTTTTTTTGTCAATTATTGGGAAAGAGATTAGCTTGTGATTTTTCCTTTTTATAAATACTTGTGCTGTGATATCATAATATGAATTATTTTCTTTTACCTTTCAATATAATATTAGTTATATATTTTAGTTACACATTTGGTAGATTTGTCAGTGAAATAATGTGTACCTGGAGTTTTCTTTGTAGGAAGGATTTTAATAATAGATTAAATTTCCTTAATGGATGTTGAACTCTTTTGATTTTCTCTCTCCTTCTGTAAATCTTACTGTTTTCCACACAAAGGTAGGGAAAGCCTCATCTAAATATTCAAATTGATTGGCAGAAAATTGTTCATAATATCTTTTTAGTGAATGTAGAATCTTATAGGTTAAGTATCTGACATCAAGCTTTTGATTGCTGAGGCATCCATCTCAAAAGACATCCATTTTGAGTCAATGTGTTGCCAGTTGTATGCATAGCCACAAGCAAACAGCCAGATCAGGAAGCAGCCCACCCTCCCACCTCCATGAAATTCACCCCTGGGGACACTGATGATAAGAATGACCCAGCCTCCACTCTGCCATGATGTCTCAGAAATCTCACTGTCATACTTCTAATTAGCTAAACAGGAGTGCACCCATGAAGCCCCAATACCCCAAACCTGGATCTTAGCCCAGGTCTGTTTTCTCTCTCTCTATCTGCAGACCTTCTATGTAGCCCTCAGGTATGTCCTCCACCCTCTAAGACTTGTGATAGATCTCTGATGGATGTTTGCTGCAGTGCGTCTTGCCATAAGAGTAAGAACCAGGATGCTAGCTCTGGTGAGGGAGGGCTGGCCCAGAAGACACAGCAGGCCTTGAGTGTCTCCTTTTCACATAACAGTAATGTGGACTTCCTCCCTTTTTCTCTCACCAGTCTTATTAGAGGTTTATCCCTTTTGTTAATCTTGTAAAGTAATAAATTTAGGCCTTGTTTGGCTTTACCTATTTAATAGGTTTTTCCTAATTCTTCTATTAACTTCTACTCATTTGTATTATTTTCTTATTTTGAGGGGTTGATTTCCTATTCTTTTCTAGATTCTTAAGATACAACATTAAATCAATGATTTTCAGGCTTTCTTCATACATATTTATTTTCTTTCTAAAAGTTATATATTTCCATATTAGCTATGATTTAGTTGTACCTGGTAAGTGTTGACATGTCCCATCCACATTATTGTTCAGTTCAATATGATTTACATTTTCTTTTCTTCTCTTTTTTTTTTTTTTTTTATTACTTGCCCCAGGGGTACAGGTCTGTGAATCATCAGGCTTACACCTTTCACAGCATTCACCAAATGATTTATATTTTCTTATATGCCTTCCTCTTTATCCTACTAATCTATGTTTTCTTCATTTTATCTTGTCAAAATTAACCCCTGGAACTAACTGTTAGCACATCTGCCTGAAGACAGCTCATCCATACCATCTTCTTATTTCTATTCCACTGAAGTTAGGAGACATGTTGTTTGAGAGTATCCATAAATTCTTCTCAGACACACATGAAAATCCTCATCCATATTACACTAGTCAGTGAAATAAATGAAAGGGAAAGTGCTTCAAAAGAGAGATGTAAATCATTATTATACCATTAGTGCATAGCTAAAATCATTTTTGTTTTCTTTTATAGGATTAAGAACTAAGTGTTTTATAATTATTTGGTTCTATTAATTCTTGCTTGGTATTTCATAATTTAGAGCTATCAGAAGTCTTTACAGTGCTAAATTTCTGAAACTAATGCTGACATGAATTTTTGTGCTCCATAACATACCAATGCTAAATTAGGGATGTTAACTACGCTACAGATAGCAGTGAACTTTATTTCATCCACGAAGCCAAATCAAAATGCCATATACTAAAAGAAAAGCCCTTGGGGACATTTGTCAACTGGAAAATGTTTTCTTAGAAATAAGTACTCTGCAGTCTATCGGCCATAATTATTTTCTTCTGAGTTTATAACCTAGTGCTCTCATATAGAATTCTGAAATCTATTAACAACACAACACTCACTTAGCAAGGAAAATGTCTAATCACAGATGACAAACCAGGGAGAAGACATCTTGGCCACCAGTTGAGCATCTTTTGTCAAGAGCCAAAACTAGTGTAATAGTTAGAAAGTGGGGTAATTCTCTGAAGACTTTTCCTTTTTATAGATCCCTCTTATCACAAAGCTGATGAAAATCAGTCACAGTATAGGAAAGTCACAAAAGTAACAATTATGAGAAATAACCAGCCTAAAGATGGAGATAAAATACTTTTTTTATAATATTGGCTACTTCTGTAAATAATGTTTTCCACTTAATAAACTATGGAGCTTATAAAATGGAACCATGCAGAAGGGTTGATATTCCACATTTTCCACAAGAATGCTTGTGGTATGTTCTGCTTTTAGCTTTTTTTTTTTTTTTTAAGATTTTATTTTTTCATTTGACAGAGAAAGAGAGAGCACAAGCAGGCAGAGCAGTAGACAGAGGGAAAGGGAGAAACAGGCTCCCCGTTGAACAGAGAGCACAATGCAGGGCTCGATCCCAGGACCCTGGGATCATGACCTGAGCCAAAGGCAGATGCTTAACTGACTATAACCCACTGAGTCACCCAGGTGTCCCTCTGCTTTTAGCTTTTTAAAATAACTTTGAAAAGACTTTTCTAGCCATAATACTTTTGTACATGATGAGCAGACCTGGTTGCATTTTACCAACTTAGTCACTTTGTTTCAGGGAGACAGAAGGAATTTTAGTGACAAAAAAATAAAAAGAAACTCTCACAAGGTAATTCTAAGAAACAAATGAAACAGAAGGTACTTTATATGAATATGTATATATATGCATATATATATGTGCATATATATCCTACAAATGTATTTATAAGAATAATTTTCTATTAAATTTTTCTCAAAAATTAATTTGAATTTTACATACATATACTTTTACATATCTATCATTTAAGATAAATATAATTTTGTGACTCCACAAATGATGAGAGATTATTTTTATTTATGGCCAAATGTGGATAATTATAAATTTTTTTTCAGGTGTATACAACTATGTATGGGTGCCCTCAAATTTTCAAGTTAACAAAAACAAAAATGCCTAAATAGTAAAGCTAATTAAAAGCATTATTTTAGGAGGATAGGTGACTTTTTTCATGTTGGAAATAGATAACTGACTTGGGGGGGTTGAATGCAGTGATGTTGTTCCAGGTTCTGTGTTGTATTTAATCCATTTTTCTATATTGACTTCAGTTACTCTACTGCAAAAATTTATAAAACTCTATTGTAGAATAACGAATTGAAAAAGTCTTCATATTTAAGCAAATCATAAGAAACAGTTATTTGTACTTTTAGGATGTGCCACTTAATAACTTTAAAGCCGTCCAGTTCACTTACATATAAACCAAAGCTGAAATTTCAAGGAAATCTTATTTAAATTGGTATCTACTTCAGTTGTTTTTACAAAACAAGAGCATTCATTGGATGTTCACTAGAGAGTCATAGTAGGTATTTGCAACTTGGTACATAAAATACATGAGCAGGGACAAGCAACATTCTCCTAAAAGTTTCCTCACAACGCACACCATTGTTTTTATTTAGCTTCCTCCACTACAGCATGCTCTGTGACAGTGATTCCAACTCCATGTTATTTAAAGTACTGAAAAGCTTTCTTTGCCTACTGCCAAAGATGAACACTAGTTAACATGGTCAGGGTAGACACCAATCCATAATAACTAGTGTAGCAGAGAAAATGGACCTGCAGGAACTGAACTGAACTCTGATTCCTAAGCAGGTGACTAGCATTTTATTGGAAGGATGATGGAATGGGAGGTGAGAACAGAGCTCAGCAGAGTCAGGGAAGTGAACAGTTACACAAAGCAGGAGGAGAGGAGGCTCGTCCCTGGGGAATACACAGGGAGGTTGGGAGATGGGCCCTCTCTTCAGATGCTGGTTGAAACACAGAGCAGATAAATGCTATCTTTGGTCTATATCTTTATTTTATCTTATCTAGGTAAAATTCCAGCTATTTATAACCCATATCTTTAAGGGAGCATCCATGTTCTACTTTTGACATCTTTCAGGTTAAAAGACTAGGGATTATGCTCTTTCAGCTCCAAGGCTGCCATTTGATTCAGAAAAATAGAATATATCTATTAGAAAGGTTTTCAAAGCTCAACTGAACTATGCATCACACTTAGAGAGTGTTTACTATGTTCCATGCACTGTTTTATGTGCTTTATAAAAATGATCTTAGTCATGAAAACCCTATAACACAGATGCTAGAATTATCCTTATTTTACAAAAGAAGAATCACAAAACAGTGTGACATTGTGACTGCCCAATACTAGGTAGCCAGTTACTGAAGAATGTGGGATTCCTCCCTCATTTGTTCACCACTGCTGAGTGAGCACTCTGGAAGAATCATCCTAGGCTGGAATCTTGGCCCCTCCCCAGCTCCTGGTCCTGTTTCATACCACAAAGGAAGAAAGAACTGAGGAAAAGTCAAGCATCAAAGATGAATGAAGAATTATCTAAATATAACTTGCTATTTCATTTACTGAATATTTGTAAGTGCTTCTTAAATGCTCAAAAAGCACACATTTTGTCAAGATGAACCAAAGGGGAAATTATGTGGGTCTGTT
The DNA here is from genome assembly GCA_002007465.1 of Ailurus styani. Classification (NCBI taxonomy): domain Eukaryota; kingdom Metazoa; phylum Chordata; class Mammalia; order Carnivora; family Ailuridae; genus Ailurus; species Ailurus styani. The sequence goes on from LNAC01000896.1 coordinate 63,074, forward strand.
TCCCACATCTTCATTCTCTCTTTACCACATCTCCTCTGTGCCTTCCCCTTTCTCAAATCCTATTCCCAAACCCGCAGACTTGGGCCATTCAGAAATTTTTGAGAAGCTACAGTTTTCTATAAAAGCATTACATTAAAATGGATTTCGGTTTCTAGACGTATCTTGACAACTAATATGGTAAAATAGATATTTTTAAGTGTGTAATGTTTTTATAAAATAATATATAGTCTCTGACAGAAGTCAGTAGATATTTGAAAATCTCAGAAGACACAACACCCATAGAGAATAGGCAGACACAATTAATATCTCAAAGTTAGAGGAAAATGATGCTTTCAGATTTCTCACTCACTGCAAGTGATGATCACACATTACAGGCCTCTTCTGTATGCCACAGTCTACATAAGAAACATTACTTGAAAGTGAAGTTCACAAGAAAAAAAAAGACATATGTGTGTATTTGTTTTCCCTCTAAAATCCTGACAATGACAAGTCATCTCCAAATTAACTTAACATACATATAAGAAGAGGTATGCACGAGACAGATGGAAATTGTCTATGCTGGACATACCAGTGAACATGCTGATCAATTTTAGAGAATTTGATACATTTGAGTTTCTGCTATTAATTTATTCATTCTGAATTCCCATTCTAGATGCGACAAATGAGGGTCACACCAAAATTTTTTTCTCAATCTGAGTTGCTTTCCTAAGGCTCACATTTTGATAGTCTGATTACTGCCTCATTAAAACAACAGCTAGAAATTGACTCGAAACATTTAGACAACTAACTTCAAAGAATGTTGAACTTTTTGCTGGAATATTACTTTGTTCTATATTTGAGCAACATTTCTATCACTCAATTTAAGGTGCAGGTTTAGGACTGTAGTTATGGAGAGAAAAAGAGGAGTAATTTTAACTGACAATTAAAACAGAGATTGCAGTGGTTCCATGCTGGGCATGAAGCCTACTTAAAAGAGAGAGAGAGAGAGAGAGAGAGAGAGAGATTGTAGTATTGTAACAAAAAACTATTGAATTAAAAACTAAACACCCATTACACACACACACACACACACACACACACACAGAGGCACACATACACACTGGCATACACTGGCAAGCACACACACACACATACACACACACACACACACACACTTTCCCTTCTCCTCTACTTCCCTGTACCTTAGGAAGACATTCCTTATTTAATGAAATATTGCTGCAGTCAATGGTCATATGAGGGCTTCTTTTGAAAATGTGGAAAAAAAAAGTGTGCAAAAATGTGGTTTTAGAGACTTCAACATCAATTAATTCTCTCTGCTTTTTGGATGTAATAATATATCATTTCATTCTTAATCTGTACTTAATGTGAAAATGATTTAAAAACATGTAATGATAACAAAATAACATATGTTTAAATCAACTGTTAACGTTTTGACTCCTTACTCTTACTCTTATCTTAACATGGCACAAAAGTCTATAATACTTTTGGCATTTAAGATGGAAGCTTTAGGTACTCATGTGCAGATGAATAGAGAAATTGTGTAAAACCCTTTCTTTATAGGGATATTTAGCCTTGGCTCCCTAAATTAAAAACTGAGGAACTGATAAAGATGGATATTTAAATTGTCAGTGTAGTCTACTTCTTAGCAAGTCCTCTGAAGTAGGTCTAGCACCATTCTTTATAATGTGCATACCTATTACCCTATCTTTGGATTTCAGACAGGACTCTGAGACTCAGTTACCCACTTTTTCCTGGGCAGTTCATAATTAGGCATTTAAATACATGGGGTTAAAACCACACGCATTTGGCTTTATCACTTCAACTTCCTTGGTGATTCTACAGCCTAATGGAGTTTGCTTTTTCTTTTAAACTTCACATGAACTTTCCCCATAAATCTCCAGGCCCATAATCACACTTCATTTTGTAAACCAACCTTCAGTGTGTCTGCCTTTTACCACAAGTTTCTTTTCTCTGGAAGAAGGCTCTCCTTTTCATGGACGCACAATGCAACCAGAATGCATTATTCATGAGCTTGGATTGTGGGGGTCCCAGCCATAATACACTCATTACAATCTCTGAAATATGAAATTTTTTTTTAAAAGTTGATTTTGCTCTTTAAACGGGCACATAGACTAGCTTTGACTATGAAGGCTTAGACTTTTCATGACCCCGTGAAGGAGAATTCGATCACTCAAGGAAAAACTCTACAGTGACAGTCTGTCCCTGGGCATCATCCGTAGGATGTGGCTTTGATAATATATTGCCAAGTGTCGCATATCAGCGAGCACTGGGGCAAGGAGGAAAGTCACTTTAATCAATTATTAGTGTTATGTATCATCACAGTGTCACCAGCTAGCACTCAAGAACACAAACCTGTAGAGAAGAGTTTATATCACCACTCTTTCCATTAGTCGTACCTTTGAATCCAAGGTGAATAAAAGAAAGATTTTTAAGGGTTTCCTCAAAAAGTGCGGTGATCTCAATGTTTGTGTAACACGGTCAATGTTGTCAGGTAACAAATAGAAATGTTAGTTCAAATTTCTCTTTAGAATTTTAAACTATTTGAAAATTCTATTCACAAGTTCTATGTGACTTTGCTTCCTTCAGAGTACACTTGATTGTGGATCCTGACTACTTTAAAGATTATTTTATAAAACATGTACACACAGACACACAGACACACATCTGTACAAACACATACACCTATATAAAGACGTACACACACTTACACAAACACATATGCTCACACACTCATATATAAACACATATACACAAACACACACCTACATAAACATACACACACCTATATAAACACATGCACACATACACACCTACACAAACATACATGGACAATATACACACACCAACACAGACACATACACACATCTATAAAAATCCACATACATACATGCACACATATACACACATCTACACAAACATACACATACACTTACACACACCTAATGCAAACATATGCGCACACACATACACAAAACTACACAAACACATACATATAGGCACACACACATACACAAACATATGCACACATACAAACACACTCACCTACACAAACACACACATACACACTAACACACACACGAACATACCCACACACACATACACACATATATATGCAGAAGCACTAAAAAAGAAAACTGCCAACTTCTCTTTCTCTTTCTTTGTAAACTTCTTTTTACCTACCTTTAACACTTTTTCAAAAATAACTATAAAATACAAACTCATAAAGCTATATGCTTTCCTTCTCCTTCCTTTTTTTTAAATTTCAATTTAATTCTAGTGAAAAAACATCTTGTGTTCTTTTCTTGCAAAGCACATCCCTATTCTAGTTACTTTTAAGTTTGAAAAGAAGTACTATCAAACATTTGCTTTAAGCTAGCAGTTGCTTAAACAACAATTATTGCTTACAATTAGATGAAGAGGAAGTTGTGGGTTAGAACCACAGGGCCAGGAGCAGTCGGCCTGTCTCTCTCCTAGTGGGCCTGCTCAGAGGAATTTCCGGCTGTCAACAGTGGCCAAGTCCAGCCAACCTTGAACAGGCCTCTAAGAGCGAATTTCCCTGTTGTCTCAGAGTTCTATGGTAGATCCAAAAATTATAGCAGACAATATTTCCCTGTGCACACTAAAGAACAGTGCTAATTTAGGCTTCTGGGGTAAACATTTGAAACTATCTGAAATCACTTCTTCCCACCATTCTCCAATGTGTGTAGGCATTTCCTGCCTGTCCTTCAAAACTTATTGAAAAGTCACTCCTAAAAGTTTAGCTCAAATGTCTTTTACTTTATTATTATTAATTTATTTATTTATTTTTGAGAGAGAGGTGAGCAGGGAGGGGAGGGGAGGAGCAGAAGGAGAGGGAGAGAGAATCTTAAGCAGGCTCCATGTCCAGCCCTATGGCAGCACTTCAGGTGGGACTCAACCTTACAACCCTGAGATGGTGATCTGAGCTGAAATCAAGGGACTGAGCCACCCAAGTGCCCTCAAATGTCCTTTAAACTCCTTAAGTATAGTTAGGGGTTCTCTTAGCATCATGTCTGTAACACTTTGTTACTACCACTGTTTCATTAAACCACTAAATTCCTTATAAAGTTCTGTCTCTTTTGATGAATGGTAAGGCCTCGATTCCAAGGACTGGATCCTTCTTATTGTGTTCCCATCTCCTAATCTAAAGTCTAAACCAGAGAAGACCTTCTCTGTTGAATTAAATGGTGTTCACCTTTGATTTAGGTATTAAAAATAGACTTGGAATGGACAGTGAGTCTCCCTAGGACACTTCCAACACATAAGAATATAAACTGACATGTGTAATCAAGAATATGCATGGTTCCTCTACTCAAATTTGGCTAAAGACTGAAGTTTTCAGTTGCCATCCAGATGCCATGAATCTGACCTTTGAAGAGGGTTTTCCAAGTCTCAGACTCATTCTTAAACCTAGAATTACAGTCCTACTGATTGAGATTTCTATTGCATTTAAATGATCCCAAGGCTAATCCTAGAACATTGTTACCTGCCTTAACTTTCCTAAAATAAACTTGGTAATTCTCTACCAACCTCCATTTCTATCTGGGTATTACCTCAGGATATCAAAAGTATCAGATATTTTTTAAAAAAAGTGATAAGACCAGAAATATAGAGGAGTACTTTGTAGGTCTAACTTTATTACTATTAGTGTGATTTTGACTAAGTTAATTCACTATTCAGGATTCACAGGCACCAAAAAACTAAGACTATTTACTGATATCTAAAGGGTATTTGTTTAGGGTTCCTGGGTGACTCAGTTGTTAAGTGTCTGCCTTCAGCTCAGGTCATGATCCCAAAATCCCAGGATTCAGTCCCGCATCTGCATTGGGCTCCCTGCTCAGCGGGTGTCTGCTTCTTTCTCTGCCCCTCCCCCATCTCTGGCACTCTGTTTCTCTTTCCCACACTCTGTCAAATAAATGAATAAAATCTTTAAAAAAAATAAAGGTTATTATTTGTCTGTTTGTTATTGCTTAGGCCTTAGTTTTTCCTTCTTCCCTATGAAAGCTCAAATAGCTCATCTGAATTTTGTCAGTTTTTTTCCATGAGATTAACAATTTATTTGGGAATTGTACCTTAGTTTATTTATTTAACAGACATGCCCTAAACTTCCAAGATACGTCCTATTCTAGGCACTGTATAGAGATTAACAAAGTATGTTAAAATTTGCTTTAAGTCTTTACTGTTCAATTTTACCAAGTAGAAATTATTTTATTGATAACTACAGATCCTTTACATATCATTCATGACCTCTTTTCAAAATTATAATTACAATTAGGCATTTTCCTTTTTAAATATAATATATAATATAAAATACATTTTATATAACTTGTAACATAAACCATATAATAAATATTACATATATGATATATGAAAATGCAGTGAGAATATTAGACATTATAAATGAGCAAAAGTAGTGACAAAACAAAATCTATAATCTTATAACCTAGCAGTAAATGATATATATATATAATTTTATATGTTGTATTTATGTATTATATATATTATACAAAGTATATATATATTATACAAATAAAACTGAATCCACTTATTTTATAGCCTATTTTTTTAAAGATCTTATTTATTTATTTGAGAAAGAGAGCACACAAGCAGGGGGAGGGGCAGAGGGAGAAGGAGACTCCCCACTGCGCAGGGAACCTGATGCAGGACTCCATTCCGGCACCCCAGATCATGACCTGAGCTGAAGGCAGACGCTTAATGACTGAGCCACCCAGGTGCCCTATAGCCTATTTTTCTTGATGAAATATCATGAGACTATTTGTAAATCAATAAATAATCATCTAAAACAATTGATCTGTCTAGCAACAAAAGAAATCCATATACTTCTTGCAAATATGAAGCAGCATTTACTTGTTTTCATATTTAGATGAGGAGATGTAATGATTACAGGGAAATGAAGTAACAGTGGTTTTATGGACCATGGTCCCTAGGATTCAAGAAGTGGGAATTTAATCTTCTCGTTTAATGAGGGAGATGTCAGTCCATGACTAGATAATGAGGAACCTGGTCTTGGCAGAGCTCTGCTCTCCTGTCTCATTTCTTGCTTCTGCCAAGGTCTCGACACCTGCATGTCCCCTGCACCACCACGGTTCTGTCTTGGGCCCAGCATCCAGTGAGTGTGCAGGGCATAGCTCTGATCTACTGAAAAGCTCAGGCTCTCCCTAGGGATTAGGCTGTCAGTCAGAGTAGAGAAAGTATACCACCTGTCAGAAACTCTGTTCTAGTAACACACAAAAAGATTAAAAATAATAAGACTCAGTACATCTTCACACTGAACCTGTCTCTATTTTTTAGTGTCACTTCTTGTCACTTACTGTTTGCAACAATTCTCATTCCTAGCAAGTCAAAGCTGTGTATTTGAGCAACTATTTGATTGTTCTGCCAGAAGTGGCCTGGTCAGTCTATTAAAGAATTAGTGGCTGAGTGTTACTTTTCACTGGTGTAACAGAGAGCAGAGAACTTGACTAGACATCACACATGCTTAAATTATGTGCTTATACAATGCTACTGGTCAGTATAAAACTGATACTTCCTGATAAAATTTAATGTCTTTTGAACTACTTGCCACTTTGTCACCATAAAAATTTAAACATCTGATTTTGGTTTCTAGATTCAAATTATCCCCAGCTATGTGAATTTGTAAATCACTGGACTATCCTTTTACACTAAAATGCTCACAGAAGATAAAATTTAATGGATATAATGGCTTTACTTTTAATCTCAATTCTTTGCTTTAGACTCTTTATATGTTAACATACTGATTACTCTAATTTTAGTTCTTCAGCCATTTATTCAAAAATATTTTTTGGTGTCTGTTTTATATTGGACACTATTCCAGAAGCTGATGAAAATAGCAATGAACAAAAAAGGGAAGTCCCTTGTCCTCACAGAGTTTTTATCCCAGTAAGCAGAGATACAGTAAATAGTAAACCAAAAAATGAAAAACTTTATTACATGTTATTATCATGCTATGATGGAAAGCAGGAAAAAATAACAGAGTCCCATGAGAAACTGAGTGCATACTCAAATTAAGTATTTAGACTTGCACTAGAATAATCCAAACAAAATCACATGTTTGTTTTCTTGCTCATTTGTTTTGTTTCTGAAAAAGGGCCATTTAGAAATATTTGAGCTTAGTGGAAAGACAGGAGCTAAGGTAAGAGCTAAGAATAGCTGAGTTATAACCAACCCTAGACCTCCTAGAGGAGATAGGAGGTGGGAAGGGTGACTGGAGACCACAGGGGACCACACTGTGTGAAGCTCTCAGGAACCAGTGACCCCGTCCTAAGGATACAACCAGCCCAAGGAAACGTCACAGGGATGGAGGTGAGGTGATGGCTTCCCTGGCTTAGCTCTCATCTTTCATTCTGACCTCCTGCCAGAACTCCTCACTTACTGAAGTCAACCAGAACCCAGGACAATGGAGGCCTGATGACATATTCTGTACATGTGAATCTCTCCGAGAAGAAAGCAAAGTGGGGGACAGTAAGATCTAGAGGGGTGAAGGGAAGAAACTCAGAAAGTAACATGACACAGCAACTTTTCCACGTTGCTGTTTGCTCTCCAAGTCTCCAGTGAAGAGTAGAGATCAGGGCTAAATGTGAAAGTGTTGATGGAGTGATGCTATTTAAAAATCAGGATGGAATCCTGTACCCACAGAAAGAGTGCAGGATGAGAAAAGCTCCCCACTTGGCAATTGCCAGAACTGTAAATGGAAACACACAAAGTTCACGAGACCAGATTGAGTATTAGCACAGACAGGTCACATACTCTCCCAACTAGCTTATAAACAGTGCTCTTTGACTTCTTCACGTTTCACTTCCCAAGAAGAATATGGGAGACACTGTGTGTGTATGATTTTTAGTACACTGAATCAGCATTCAAATCATTGTACAACAGATTTCGAATTAAATCACTGTACAACATAACTGAAGGTACTATTTAGCAAATTTAAGTACAGAGACTGTTTTCTATAATAAAAAATATGGATATAGAAAAACTATGGGCACTATTTGGTGAGGTGATACACTGTTCGGGTTTATAGATATGCTCCTTAAGTCCCAAGCATGGGAGTTACATTTTGGGATTTGGGATGCAGGGGAAGATATAACCTAAAGGAGGAAACTTGTGACATGTCCCTTCCCCTTCACTGGGTATCATCAGCGTCTCGTGATAAGTGAATTCATAGGCTATAGCAGAAACGCAGAAAATGGGGTGCCTGGGTGGCTCAGTCATTAAGCATCTGCCTTCGGCTCAGGTCATGATCCCAGGGTCCTGGGATTGAGCCCCACATCAGTCTCCCTGCTCTGCAGGAAAGCCTGCTTCTCCCTCTCCCGCTCCCCTTGCTTGTGTTCCCTCTCTCGCTGTATCTCTCTCTGTCAAATAAAAAAATAAAATCTTAAAAAAAAACAACTCAGACAAACCATAAGAGACTCCTAATCTCACAAAACAAACTGAGGGTTACTGGGGGGTGGGAGGGTAAGGATAGGGTGGATGGGTTATGGACATTGGGAAGGGTTTGTGCTTTGGTGAATGCTGTGAAAGATGTAAGTCTGATGATTCACAGACCTGTACCCCTTGGGCAAAGAATAAAAAAACAAACAAAAAAACAAAAAAACAACTCAGAAAATAATGTATCTTTGAAATGGGGGTCTGGAACATTTTACCTTGATTTAATGGGCAGTGAGAAGTTTGGAAAGATTTTGGACAAAGAATTAAAACAATCATTTGTGTATATTATGTGAGTGTGTATTGGAAAGATAAATCTATTTGTAGTGTCCATGAGAACTGGAGAATCCTGAAGTTGAAGGCAGATAGAGAGACTAAAAATTATGATAACAGCCTGTTATGTAAGTAATGGAACTTGGTTATTACAAACTGCAAATCCTTAATGAATCTTACTCTTCTGGCCTTGTGCCAGATCTTGAGCTGAATTTCTAAGATTTTAAATACCATCGTTATACATCAAATTCATTTACACTGTCAGCTTTCTGCGAGTAACAGACTTGGAAATGAGCCTATTTCTTTTTAATCTCCTCTTAGCTACCTTTTAAGAATTTCTGTCTAATTTATCCAAATGAGGATATTAATGCCTATTATCCCTCTAGCCCCACTCCAGTCTTATCCAAACCCCTCAAAATGGACATGCAATTCCATTTGCTCGGATTGTCTTTTCACTTGTTCACCTGGAAAATATTTTTAAGACTCACCTTAAATCTCACTTCCTCCATAAGGGTGCCCTAAACTTCTCTGGCATCAAAAAAAGCCTTCTTCTTTGTACTCTCATAAACATTTCTACATATCTTCACTGCTAGGCTTCTGCTTTTTATAATTGCTTTCCCTAACCCATTTTCCCTGCTATTCTGAGAGCTCTATTAAGAAAACAAGTCTATTTAATGTGTATATAGCTTCTATCACATTTCCTGGGCACATATCATGTGCTTAAAAAATGCTTGTTAAAATATATCTTTTTTTTTTAAAGATTTTATTTTATTTGACACAGAGAGAGAGAGATTACAAGTAGGCAGAGAGGCAGGCAGAGAGACAGGGAGAGGAGGAAGCAGGCTCCCTGCTGAGCAGAGAGCCCGATGTGGGCCTCGATCCCAGGACCCTGGGATCATGACCTGAGCCGAAAGCAGAGGCTTTAACCCACTGAGCCACCCAGGCGCCCTAAAATATATCTTTAAGTAGTGCTGAGACTTCTGTTTTATTGTAAAATATCCTAAATACTCCTAGTTTATTTTTAATATTTGTCTTTCTACAGATTTATCTCTTTATTAGAAGATGCATCAAGCTAAAATTACAATCATCTTTGTCATCAGAGATAACAGTGACAGTAAGCGTTTGTGGTATGAAGACATAAACTGCATTTATTTGTGGTAAATTGCCTAAATTGTGTGCATAGTATCTCAGAGAAAATAATACTCCTCCTGGAGTCACAGCCTGACCAGCCTCGTAAAGTTTAAAAAAGGTTATACTTATCCATGTTTAATATGCAACTTAATATTAGAGTGCAGCCCATATGTGATTTGCATTTTCCCCTTTGGAAAATTGAGATGCTTTGTATGGATTGTGTGTGGCATGCTTTGAAAGAAAACTATATAACTTTATTAATTTATCTCCATATCTGTGACTAAAATAGATTACTTTTTAAAATGGCACTGGAGGGGCGCCTGGGCGGCTCAGTATGTTAAAGCCTCTGCCTTCGGCTCAGGTCATGATCTCAGAGTCCTGGGATCGAGCCCCGCTTCGGGCTCTCTGCTCAGTGGGGAGCCTGTTTTCTCCTCTCACTGCCTGCCTCTCTGCCTACTTGTGATCTCTCTCTCTCTCTTTGTCAAATAAATAAATAAATAAATCTTAAAAAAAAAATAAAATGGCACTGGAGCTGATGGTATATGTTTCACTAATCAATGAAAAAAATAGAAAAATGAGACAGAAGGAACATGTTTTAGAATTTATAAACAAGCCATCACTTTCTTTGAGATCCTATTAAAAATTTTCCTTTTCACAGTAAACATATGGGTTTTGTGATAGTTGATGGTATTAAGTCCTTAAATAATATGACGCAAACTGAAAAAAAGTGGTGTCATCATACTTTGAGAACAATAAAATGAATATAAGATTAAGAAGGCATTCTTCATCAAACTAGAGAAATTAGCCTGTTTGTCAGGATAATATTCCATTAATTGAATATTTAAATTGCATTATATTTTGCATTAATATTGCCTGAAATTATTACATATAGGTTTATATCCAATGTGATTAAAAGAATTTATATGTATCCATCCATACTAATCTTCTGGACACTGGAAATCTTAGATTTTGGATATTTTATATAAAAATAAACTTTTAAATCACAAATTAACAAGTGTATACCAGGGAAAAAATTTAGTCAGACAGTAGTTTTTCCTCAAAATTCTTGATTCAGGGGCAGTTGGATGGCATAGTCATTTAAGCAACTGACTTGGTTTTAGGTCAGGTGATCTCAGGGTCTTGAGATCAAGCCCCACGTCCGGCTCCATGCAGACTCGGCATAACTATTGCTTACTTAATCACAGAACTAAAGAAAAGCAATGATTCTATAAAACTATTTTGAACTTAATCCATTATTATTGCTTTATTGAGTTCTAAGAAACTGAACTTCCACAGAAATGTTTATACTTCTTAGAGAAAGAAATGCCCAGTTAAAACAGGTTTGAATTTGTCATGTTTAATACAAGATCATGTTTTTCATAACTTTCTAGCTATAAAAAGCAGCTTGAAAGCAAAAGGTAATCTTAGTTCTGCCAGAGAATGGAATAAATTAAATACTGGAAGGGTTAGCATAGAATCATTGATATGGACTTTCATAAATTCCAAAGGAATACCAAAAGGACAGCTTTGTTTGCATATAATATTAGAAATGGAAGGAGCACTAGGGAGCATTAAATCCAATTGCCTTGCTTTGGATAAAAGGAGAGGTTACTTAACTTCTTTAGGTGCACTGCCTGGATTAAAAAGATTTCTTGTGATTTCAGTAGAGTATTCTCAGCAGCGCTAAATGACTACCTTCCACTAGGGCATACGTTTTTCCCTTAATAAAGACTCTTTTATTAAAATGATATTTTGGTTTCCAGTAAGAATTCAAAAATACATTAAAGGCAGCAATTCATATTTAATTACCATTGGTAAGATAATTAAATTGTCAGATAATAGTGCACTAGGGTTTATAATTGCAGTGAATTTCCATAGTTTATTGTAGGTAAATCAATATAGAGAAGACATGAAAGTCCTAGACCAGAGAAAGAACTGAGGAATGTAATTAACAAATCCAGTGGAAGAGCAAGACAGTCATAAAGGAGAAGATGGAAAATTAGTGCTATCTGGAATATTTTCATTCATATACACATCCATACTAACTGAGTACTAGCTTTGCGTCTGTGACTACACTAAGTGCAGAGGACACACATGATGGATGAAATGGCATCTATGCTGTCAAGAACATAGAGAGATGTAAATATTAAAGGAAGATAATTATACAAATTTTTAAATGAACCTGTAAATATGCAATGACAGATGTGTACACAAATCATTAGGATAGCCTGAAGATTGGATGGAATTACAGAAATCTTTCTCAAGAAATGATACAAATGCTGAATTTTAAACAGTAGAGTTTTGGGGAAGTGTGTAAGAAGAGGAATTCCTAATCAGGAGGGGCAAAAATAGTAAAGCAATAAAAGAAGGCACAATGTTATAGTAAACCTTTCTTCATCAGGTTCAAAATTTCTCAGAGAGGTTGTGTAGAAGTCACCTGTGTCCTCGAATTTTAGAAGGTGGTACATCCCTAACCTCAGTGACAAGTCAGGACTATTGGCAATGGTGCAGTAACAACCAGTTTCAGTTGGCAAACTGATCATAATTTACTCAGAAGCAACTCCCTACCATGGTGATGGCTAGAAAGCAAACTAAAGTTCCCCTTAGTATTAAAGTAGTAAGTGAGCATGGCAAAATAAGTCATCCTTATAATTAAAAACACTATGTGGGAGGACCTGGCCAGCTCAGCCAGAGGATCATGTGTCTCTTGATCTTGGGGGTGTGAGTACAAGCCCCACGTGGGGTTCAGACATTACTTAAAACTAAAATCTTAAAAAAAAAAAGAGAAAGAAAAAGAAAAAAAACACTATGTAGACATAATCATACAAATTTTTCATACAATTCACTCATTTATTTTTAAAAAGAGTGAGTCTACAACTGTGACTTAAATATAAATGAACCCCTTTAAATATTATGTATTCTACACCTTTCTTTAATAACAATTCAAAATAATGATTTTGCTGAATTGCTTCATTTCAAAGTTCTTTTCCTCCCACATCAAACTTCACACATAAAATGTAACACCACAAGCATGAACAACCAAACTTGGGCCCACCGAGTGAATAGTCTGCTGTTCTACTTTCCTTCATACTCTTTTTTAAAAAATGCCTACTTAGTTTTCATTATTAAATTTTCAAGATGTCTTAAAATTTACTTAAAATTTTCAATTCATAATTCATATATATATTTATTTCATGATAAATAACTGTTTTGCACAATTACAAATTATTTAATTCAAGTAGAAAGTGGAATTGCATGGAATTTTGTGAAGCACTAACTCACTGTAGAAATTTACTCACAAAATTGCTGGTAGGTTTCCAGACAACAAGATAGAATGAACACTGTTTTATCTTCACAGCTCCCTCCATCATCAAGCTTTGTTGATTATGAGGGAATGGCATTGGGAAAGGCAATAAAGATTACAAATTGCAAGAGAAGATAGCATAGCTTGTACTGGATTACAAAGGTGCATTTTTGTACAAAGATACCATTTCTTCCTAACTTTCCACCTATTGCCTTCGATGTGGAAACAGGATCATCAATCAATGTAAGCAGGTTATGTTGTGTATTTCCCCCATCCTTCTAATATTTATAGGTCTTAGAAAAATCTCCTGCCTTCATGAAATTTATAAATTGCTAATAGCAGTTTGTTTCTAAGAGGTTAACATATAACTATGTTCATTAAACTATATGAAAAGTTAAGATTAGGAGTGATCCCATATATCAGGGAATAAATCTCAAGGAACACACACACATAAATACACACACACACACACACACATGCACATTTATATTTCACATAAATATCCAATCAATTACTTAACTCTTGCTGTTTGCTAAACTATATCAATATAGCTAGAATACACAACTCTGGAATGTGTCTCAAACAAAAAAAATTCATAACTGAACATCTCATTAAGATGCTAGAGCATCTTGTCAATAGATGAGTTTCTTGTCAGTAGAATAACGTAATGATCTCCTGTTTTGTTTCATGATCTCTAGAACTTTGCCTACCATGATGGTTAAATTATATAAGAAATATCTCACCAGGGAGGTGCCTGGGTGGCTCGATCAGTTAAACAACTGACTCTTGGTTTTGACTCAGGTCATGATCTCAGGTTCATGATCTCATAGTTGTGGAATCGAGCCCTGCTCAGGCTCCATGCTTAGTGGGGAATCTGCTTGAGATTCTCTCTCCCTCTCCCTCTGCCCCTCCCCCTGCTTGCAAGCTCTCTCTCTCAAATAAATGTATCTTTGGAGAAAAAAAGTAATGTCTTATCAGAGAGACATTCATTTTTTTTAAAGGATAACTTTCCCAGCTAAAATGGCACTGTAAAAATCCATATCAGATACAGGCATTACTAGGTAGATCCATGTTTCCTGGGAGAAAAGAAGAACTTGGGATACAGTACTATTCAAGTCCAACTTCTCAATGTTATGCAATTCTCTTTGTGAATTTATTAAACATTAGAGGATCAAGCTGTTGAGAGCAAGAAGTAAAGATGTTTGTCCTTTAATAATAGCTACAAATCTATTCACAGTGGCCTGTCAGTTAAAATTTTGGAAGCTTTTCCTAGAATGAATTAGCTAATTATTTCTATTTTAGCAAGTTATGTGTGTGTTCCACATAATCTATCCAGCACTATTATTATAGAATTGTGTGCACCTGTAAAGGCATTTCAAATAGTCCATAAACAACAAAAATTCTGATAATATTGCACTTTCCATCATTGGAATAATGTTTACACATTGCTTACCATAGAATACAGAAAATGTTTTCTTATAATTCTATTATGAAGAACACAGTGACAGTGAGTGCTGTGTAATGAGAGTGCCCTATATTTAGAAATTTATTCTTGATAGAAAAGATATTGTACTCTGAGGAAATCTGAAACAAATGTTCCAGTTTTTAACTGACTAAATATTCTCAAGTGAAGTCAACTTTGCTTTCCATGAGTCTTGCCAAATCCCTCCCAGCACAGTTATAGAGAAAGATATCTGTCCCTCTAGGATGACAATCCCATAATATTGCTCCCTAAGAATAAGACAATGACTTTTGTATGTTTAGAGGAATTGTAGCACAAGACTTGGCAGGAATTTAAAGTAAAATGCACCATTATATTTCTGTCCTGATCTCAGCTACGTTTCTATAGAACAAAAACAGTACTTTGTGGAAGTATCTACTGCCTATTTGATTCTATTTGTCCTTGAGCATTTTCCCCAGAGGGTCTTCCCCTTTTAATCATATTTTAGGAGCAATATTATATACATAATATAAAATTTCAGTTCTCATAAATACATGCAAGACTTTGAATGTATATAGATTAATGTTTTAAATTTTTGTCAGAAAAAAAATCAAGAAAATTCCTCTAAGTGAAGCTATCATGTGATAAATAAGAGGTGGTCAGAGGAAAGATAAAAGCTTATCAAACAAACAAGTGTATGTCCATGATCCCACCACTAGAAATAATGCAGATTCTGAAATACATTCTTCTCAGTGTGTAGACAATGAAATGTGTAAACGTCACACTGCAGAAAGAAGACCCTTCCCAGCACTTCAGAATGCTTAATGATCACCTGTCCCTGTCTCCCTACAGAATTCTCAGCCAGCCACTAAGAATGGGAATTTTAATGGACTCACATTCAAATTTGAAACTGTTTCCTTTAACAGTATTTCAATTGAATAGTATTTCAACTGAAAAGTAATGTTTTATTTGTGTAGTTCAATGACTGTATGACACATTTCACAAAAAATATCTGCTCTATAAAATGAAGCTGTGAATGTGCCAGACAATGCTTATAGTATTGGTTCTGGACACTTGTCAATCATCTCCTACTTTGAAGATGGTAAATTAAGGAACTTGGATTCTCTTGGCACTAAGAAAAGTGGGCTTCTCATTTATGAAACAGTTAATTTTCATAAGAGATAAAATATGATCAACTAAGAAAATAAAACAATGTAAATTATGTTCCTAATTCTTTCAGGATCAAGAATAACTTCTGGTTTAATTATAATCACCATACATAAAAGGTTTTTTTGTTTTCTTTTGGTCCTGTGTTTGCAAATTGGGGCAGAAGACACATGTCAAATTACCCTTAAATTTTTCAGTATTTCCAAAATCTATAATTACATGATTCATTTTATCATTTTAAACATATTAAAGTGTGAATCTATAATACTTGCATTTCTCGATTACATACTATACATCTTATCTTCTGTATACTTACTATTTATCAAACATCCTCATATTCCAACTACTGAGCCAGCTGCTTTACATATATAAATGCATTCATTCATACTATCATTGTATACATTTGCTATTATCCCTAATCCATATTCCTACAAGGTACAATTCTGAGAGAGTTTCAAGGCAATCTCTGTATTCAAGAGATACAAGTATAGTTTACTACTTGATAATTAACAGAATTTTGAGTCAAGCCAAGTCAGGTTTATTCTAGAAAAACAGTCTCTTAGCATATATATATTAGGTTAATATATATTAATATACAGAGATTAATATATATATATTTATATATATATATAAATATATATATATATACACACACACACTAGCTTTCTATACATAATTTTTGACATATTTGTTAATGTAGATCTTCTTCCTCCATGTGATACGTATATCATACAATGGCTGGTCCATGTTACTAGCTCAGCATTGTTGTACCATGTTTTGAGCTTGTTTTTCAATACAGGCAATAAAGCTGTACTACACTATTCACAACCTTTACATGTTCATCTCCTAGGTGTGTTTTCACTATAAGAACTTTATGTTCTTTTATAATATCCTGAGTTTCTCAATCTCATTTATGGATTGTTAGTAAGAGAAAATAGTTATGACTCTATCTAATGAGGTGAGAGACAAGAGATCTTTGAATGGTTTTTTGTTACAGTATTGAAGCCTGGCGCATAATGAATTTCAACCAGGTTTTTTTTTTTAAGATTTTATTTATTTGACAGAGAGAGACAGAGCAAGAGAGGGAATATAAGCAAGGAGAGTGGGAGAGGGAGAAGCAGGCTTCCTGCTGAGCAGAGCAGGGAGCCTGAAGCAAGACTCAATCCCAGGACCCCGGGATCATGACCTGAGCCGAAGGCAGACACTTAATGACTGAGCCACCCAGGCACCCCCAACCAGTTCTTTTTTTAATGAATCAGCTTAGGGTAGGATATATGACCTGCAATTATTCACAAGGCAAGTAACTTTCACATTAAACTAGAAATTCTTCATTTCTCCTTCTAAGTCTTGGATTACACCTTCCCTCCCATGATCGATCCATTGTTCCAGGTCTTATCTCCTTAGAGCAGAATCTTTCCACTCTGACCTACAGTATCTATTCTCCAGACAACTCTCTTCCCTTATTCCTTCTCTATCCAATAAATAAAGAACTATAAAAAGTGCGAGCACTTTCATTCTATAGCACAATTAAAAAGAGTTATATAAATATGAACATTGGTGTCAGAAAAAAAGAGAAATGATTCATACAGTATGGATGAAATAGAACTTTTAGCTTAATATCTAGTTGAAAAAAGCTATTAACAGAGTGCTATCTGAAAATATTTTTATAAGATATATCCCCAATTAACCACCTCTGATATTTCATTACACATTACACAGTTTGGAGATTATTTTGAAACACTCTTTGGATTACTGCCTAAAAGCTGACCATAACTCACATCTCATCTGTGACAATGTGGCATTAAGAAATTTCAGGAAATCACCACCTATCATCACCAATTTTCTTGTAAGATCAGTGCTGTGGGACACAGTGAATTACGAACATCTCACAATTACTTTCAGGTCACTCCAATGTGTGCTGTGGAACAGTCTTTTTCTATGAGCACAGAGAGATTCAGTAATAAATAGGATGTAACCTCTGCCATAAAGAAAAAAGTCTAGCAGTAGAGACTGAAATATGCACAATTATCTGTAACAGAAGACGGAGTGTGTGACTGTGCAAGGGAGAGGAGGTCACCAGACTCTCCGAGAGTCAGAGTAATGATGACAGTGACACAGGTGGGCTCCACAGTTGGTAAGTATTTCATCAGGTAAACAAGAAGAAGAGATTCCACAATTAAAGAATAATAAAGACTACGTGACTGGGTATGTGCAATATGTTGCAGGAGATAAGAAGGTAAGAAACAGTTGGGTGAGAATGGAGTGTCTTGTGTGTGGCAGTCAGGTTAACTTGCGTCCAAATCTGGGAAGTCCTGTATGTCACAAGAGAATTTGTAGAGTTATTAAGATCATCACTGAACAGGGCTGTAGACATGCACATTTTTATTTAACTTTGCTCAGAACAAAATATACTTGTCCATACATTTTTGCTATTCATAATACAAAAGCTTATTTGAACATCATAGAAAAAATGTGCATCCTTACAACTTTGTTAGCGTTGATAAGAATTCTTGTCCACTTAACAATGATATTTCATTGTTCACATTTCTAGTATTTTATAACATGTCACAAAGAACCTTATCTATTCTGCACATCTCTTAATTCACAAATGCAAATTACAGCTTAGATTTTAAAACATTTAATAAATGCAGACCATAGATATTAATCAAGAATATCTAATTTTTAACAATTAATTGATTCTCTTTCTTTTCAAAATTTTATTTTAAATGGATTTATATTAGCCTATCACACATAATATTAATTTTTTGTAGGGTATATTTGTCTTTTCTTCTCTGATTGACTCCTTTCTCTTCTTAAAATTTTCAGCTGCAATTCAATAATTTTTTAACCTAGTATTTATCCTTTCATACTTTTCTCCATGCATATATAACACATAAACAAACAAATCTTCATGTATATTTGTGCATACCTGGCCTTGTCTCATGAATGTGTGTGATATTAAACACAATTTTAGGAAAGAGGCTTAAAAGGTAGAGAAGTAGGAGGATCCTGAGCTCACCTTGTTCCACAGACCACACCAAGGCACCAGCTACACTGATCCAATTAACCCTGAACATGACCTGAAGGAAGACTCCACGGAACAGATCTTCCAACAGCTAGTCAAAGAAAGAAGGCCACATTGAAAAGGGTAGGAGAGGTGGAGATGTGGTTGGGAACCAACTCCCAGTGTGAATAACCACAAATGGGACAGACTTCACAAGGCAGAGAAGCAAGAGGATCAAACCCCTCATGGAGCACCTGAGGAGCACCTCAGACCAGTGCTGAAAATACAGCACCCTATAATGTATGGCTTTGAAAACCAATGGGGCTTAACTCTGGGTACTTCAAAAATCAGCAGGTGTGATTCAGCAAAAGCTGGAGGGCAAAAGGAAACCAAGTCCCTGCCCTTGATGAGCCAGCATAATAATAACTCTACCTGAGACACAGCACAGAAGCAGCAATATGAAAAGAGCACAGGCCATACATGAAGATTTACTGACTCACCTTTCATCATGTGCCGGAAGGGCAAGGATCTGCAGGAGATTTCTTCAGGAAGGAGACCACTGACAGGTGACATTTTCCTCCCCTGCTCCCAGCACAGATAGCTGGGCGCTTGTTGGAGTCAGCAGTAAGGCTCTCCATTGACCTTGTTAGCACCACATGCCTTGCCCTGGCCCCTCTGAAGACCAGCCCCACCCAACATGCTCACCTTGGCAGCTCTCCAAAGTAGTTTCTATATCACCACACTTGGCAGGCAGCCCCTGATAGAACTGGCACCACTTCAAAGTGACTCCTGCCCTGCGCAAAGGGGGACCTAACCCCATCCACTAGCATACCCACACTTTCTGGAGTTGGGCCTCTTGACTGGCTGGGCAGGGAGTAAGCTCTGCCCTTTGAGGTACCTGCACCTGTGGCAGAGATGTCAATCGCAGACATCTGGGTACCAGCTCTAGGTACCAGCTCTTCCCACCAACAAGCCAATAGGAGCTGTAGCTGGACCTCTTGAGAGCATGGGGAACAAACCCTGCCCAATGTAATACAGTAGGCAAAGCCACAACAATCAGACAAGAAAAAGAAATAAAAGGCATCCAAATTGGTAAGGAAGAAGCAAAACTGTCACTGTTTGCAGATGACATGATACTATATATAGAAAACTTCAAAGACTCCATCAAAAACTATTGGAACTAATACACGAATTCAGTGAAGATGAAGGATACAAAATTAATATACAGATATTTGTTGTGTTTCTATACATTCATAATGAAGTAGCAGAAAGAGAAATTAGGAAACAATCCCATTTACAATAAATAATAAATTACCTGGAAATAGGGTGCCTGGGTGGCTCAGTGGGTTAAAGCCTCTGCTTTCAGCTCAGGTCATGATCTCAGGGTCCTGGGATTGAGGCCCGCATCCAGCTCTCCGCTCGGCAGGGAGCCTGCTTCCTCCTCTCTCCTCTCTCTCTGCCTGCCTCTCTGCCTACTTGTGATTTCTCTCTCTGTGTGTCAAATAAATAAATAAAATCTTAAAAAAAAAAAAATTACCTGGAAATAAACCTAACCAAAGAGATGAAAGCCTTATACTCTGAAAATATAAAACATTGAGGAAAGAAAGTGAAAATGACACTGACAAATGGAAAGATATTCCATGCTCATGGAAAGCAATCTACATATTTAATGCAATACCTATCAAAATACCACAGCATTTTTTCACAGACCTTGAACAAATAATCCTAATATTTGTATAAAACCACAGAAAACCTCAAATAGCCATAACAATCTTATAAAAGAACAAAACTAGAGGTATCACAATCCCAGATCTCAAGATATACTTCAAAGCTGTACTAATTAAAACAGTATGGTACTGGCACAAAAACAGACACATAGATCAATGGAACAGAATAGAGAGCCCAGAAATAAACCCATGTTTTTATGGTCAATTAATCTATGACAAAGAAGACAAGAATACACAATGGGGAAGACAGTGTCTTCAATAAATGATGCTGGAAAATTGGACAGCTACATGCAAAAGAATGAAACTAGAACACTTTCTTTCACCATACACAAAAATAAACTCAAAATGGATTAAAGATCCAAACGTGAGACTTGAAACCATAAAACTCATAAAAGAAAACATACGCAATGATCTCTTGGACATAAGCCTTAACTACATATATATGACTATGCCTCCTCATGCAAGGGAAACAAAAGCAAATATTAGTTGGGACTACACCAAAATTAAAAGCTTTTCCACAGCAAAGAAAACAACAACAAAATAAAAAGGCAAATATTAAGTGGGAGAGGATATTTGTAGATCATATGTTTGATAGTAGCTTACTATCCAAAATATAAAAGTGTTTACATAACTTAACACCAAAAAACCAAAACAATCTGATTAAAATGGGCAGAGGACCTGAATAGACAGTTTTTCAAAGAAGACATACCGATGGCCAACAGACATACAAAAAGACACCCAACATTACTAATCATCAGGAAAATACAAATCAAAAAACCATAATGAGACATCACCTCGCACTAGTCAGAATGAATAGCAGAAAAAAGACATGAAATAACAAGTGTGGGTGAGGATTTGGAGAATCCTTGTGCTCTGTTGGTTGGAATGTAAATAGACACATTCAGGATGGAAAACATTATAAAACTTCCTTAAAAAATTAAGAATAGCAATACCATATAATTCAGCAATTTCACTAGTGGTATTTGCCTAAATAAAATGAAGCCACTAATTTGAAAACAGACATGCACCCCAACGTTCATTGTAGCATTATTTACAATACCCAAGATATGGTAGCAACTGAAGTTTCCATTGATAGATAAATGATTAGGAATATGTGATATATATCTAGATAGATAGATAGATAGATAGATAGATAGATAGATAGATAGATAGATAGATAGACAGATAGATAGATTATGGAGTATTACCCAGTCATAAAAATGAATGAGATCTTGCCATTTGCAACAGCATGAATAGAACTAGAGGGTATAGTATTTCATTCTAAGCGAAATAAGTCAGACATAAAAAGAGAAAAACCATATGATTTCACTTACATGTATAATCCAAACAAACAAAATGAGTTATATTCATAAATACAGAGAACAAACTACACATTAGAAAAGGAGAGGTGGATGGTGGGATGGGCAAAATAGGTAAAGAGGATTAAGGGGACAGATTTCCAGTTATAAAATAAATAACTTGTGGCGATGAAGAGTAGGGAATAGAGAATATAGTCAATAATATTGTAATAATGTTATATGGTAATATTCTATGATAACTACACTTACTGTGGTGAGCATGGTATAATGTATAGAATTATTGAATCACTATGTCGTACACCTGAAATTAACATAACAATTAGTGTCTACTATACTTCAATAACTTTAAAATAAATAAAACAACCATTAAAAAATTCTCGTAATGTCAATTTTCAAAAAAGACCAAAAGAGAAAGAATTATCAATAGTTGTCAAGAATTCACACAAGCATCATGACTTTTTCCTTCCCATGATCCATGTATAGATCATCACATAATCCTCATTGTTGGTTTTTGGTGTCACATAAAGTAACAGGTCCGTTTCTTCTTGAAATTAAATTAAGTATTTTCATTAAGTGAAATTATTTTTAACAATATATATAGGGGTGCCTGGGTGGCTAACACTCAGTTGGTTAAGTATACAACTCCTGATTTTGGCTCAAGTCATGATCTCAGAGCAGTGAGATTGAGCCGCACGTGGGGCTCTGTGCTGGGCATGGAGTCTGCTCAAGATTTTCTCTCTACTTCTCCCTCTGGCCCCTCTCCTCCTCTCTTTCTCTCTCTCAAGAAAAAAAAAAGAATATATATATATAAAGATATGTAGTATATATGTAAGCATTTAAGAGAATATATGATCAATGATCACAGGGATCATTCTAGGTTCTTTCCCCTGCTTATCTACAGATAGCCCCTCAAACAGTGGGAAATCTGGCTCCCCCCATCTACCACCCATTACTTAATCCTTCAGTCCTAATACACATGTGCAGCAGTATGGGAATTCTTGACCTGTACCCCATGGGACACTAATTCACTAATTAATTAAATTACAAGTGTTTATTAACATAGATTTGGTTACTTAAATACCATATATATGTTAATGAGATAACAAGATAATGAATTAAAAATAATGATTTATAAGAATGGCCCTCTCTCACAGAACACTATAAACTATGGACAAAATACAAAATATAAGAACACCTACCTAAGTGCTCTGAAGACTGCAGACTAATTGGCAGATTTTGGAAGATAGTTTTGAAGTCAAAACTGAAAGTTTCTGAATTTTGTGGTTTTGCCTTACAGTGGACAACAGTTTTGACATAGAGTAGGACAACTAAAGGTAAAAAAAAAAAAAAGCTCTTCTGGTCTAAGGAACTAGAGACAGGGCCTGGGGAAAACACTGGAACACTGGTATTAATCTGGAAGGCCATGGGACACAAATTTAGTAACTTGTGTACATTGCTTATATATGGCTTTTGGAATTTAGTTTTATACATGCCAATCATATTCAAAACTATTTATGTCAGTAACTTTTCCCACATACCCCTCATTGATGTTGCCTCACATATTTGTAATATACTTAGTTTGTTTTGTCACGTTCTTCATTCATTTAATCCTGGGATTGCTTCGACCTTCAAAATTTTAATTTGCATACATTAATTTTGACTCTTTGAGCATAAATTTCAGTTGTTTTTTCATAAATGCATAGTGTCATGTATCAACAACTACAGAATCATACAGAATAAACCAGCCTAAAAATTCCATGTGCTTAACTTAATTAATCTCTCCTCTCTTCCTTACTAAACTACTGGAAACCAACTGCCCTTTTTCTACCTCAATAGCTTTGTCTTTTCCATAATGTCATGTAATTGTTACCATATAGTATGTATTCTCAGATAAGCTGTTTTCACTTAGAAATAGTGTGAAATTAAGATTCATCTATTTCTTTTTGATGCCCAATAGCTCATTTCTTTCCATCATGGAACAATGTTCCATTGTATGAATGTCCCACATCTTGTTTAATCATTTTCATACTGAAGAAGATTTTGATTTCTTCCAGGTTTTGGTGATTATAAACAAAACTGTTATAAACATCTGCAAGCAGGTTTTTGTATGAACATAAATTTTCAAATCAATTGGGCATATACCTAGAAGATCTTTAATGCTGATCATATGGAAGAAGTTCTTCAGCTTTGGCAGAAACTGCCAAAATGTATTCCAAAGTGGTTGCACCAGTTTTCATTGCTACCAGCAACAAGTGAGAGTTCTTGTGGCTACACGGCAATTGTTATTATCGGATCTTGTTTTTCATTTCTAATAGATGTACAATGGTACTTCATTGTCTAAACTTTTCAATTTTGTAATGATGAATGATCTTGAGGATCGTTTCATATGCTTTTTTGCCATCTGCATATCATTTTTAGTTAGATGTCTGTTCCTATCTTTTGCCCATTTTTAAATTTAGTTATCTATTTTCTTATTGTTTCATTTTAAAAGTTCTTTGTATATTTTGGATATAAGTTCTTTATCAGATATATGTTTAAAAATATTATCTCCCAGTCTTTGGCTTGTCTTTTCATTCTCTTAACAGTACGTTACACAAAGAAGAAGTTTTTTCTAAAAATTCTAATAAAGTACAAGTTGGTTTTTTTCATTGACTATGTTTCTGTTGTTATCTAATACTTTATACCACCTTATTTCTAAATAATTCACACTTCTTTTTCATTTTTTTTAAAAAACAAAACTTCCATGGAGACATCCATTTATCACTAATTTCATTGCCACTGTTCTAATTTATTTTCACTTGTTTCTTATTTCTTTCTTCAGGAATACTTCTCTACAAGTTTATTTAGCAAGATTCAGGAAGTAGTAAAGTTTCTCTGTCTTTTTCTTTCTGTTTGTTTTTTCAAAATGCTTTTATTTTATTCTTATAAAGAATGGTGGCTTGAATCAGTACGGGTTTCAGGTGAGCTGTTACTCTTCCTTGGCATTATTCTAATGTCTTTGTTCTCTAACAATTCATAATCGTGTCTTCCATAATTTTGTTTGTTTGTTTTATTTTTTGTCTTCTGATTTTGGCTAAGATACTACTTTGTCTCTGATGGTCTGCAGATTCCCCATATGGTGCCTTGGTGGGGTATTACTTTTTTAATTATCATAAGAATGTCAAAATTTTCTCTTCTATTGAATTTAATGACTTCTTTCATCAATTTATGAAAATTCTCAAACTTCATCTATTTGAATATTACCTTTTCCTCATTTTTTCTAATTTGTCCTTCTATAATTTTTATCACAGTCATATTGAACATTCTCATTAATATTTTCTATCTCTCTAGCATTTAAACTGAATTTCTATTTTTTACATCAAATCTATTTCACAACTTAGTAATTTCCTACTATGTTATGTTATCTGATGTTCAATTATCCATTAAAATTTCCATTTTAATGACCTCCTTAGTTTTTATTTTATTTTATTTTATTTATTTGTTTGACAGAGAGAGAGAGGGAGCACAAACAGGGGGAGCAGCAGCCAGAGGGAGAGGGAGAAGCAGGCTGCCCACTGAGCGGAGAGCCTGATGAGGGACTCAATCCCAGCCCCCTGAGACCATGACCTGAGTCGAAGGCAAATGCTTAACAGACTAAGCCACCAGATGCCCCAACTGACCATCTTAGTGAATGTGTGTGTGTGTGTGTGTGTGTGTGTGTGTATGTATGTATATACATATGCATACATATATATATATATATATATATATATATATATATATATATATATATATATAAAATCACTCTGTAAAATNATCACTTTGGAACATTGTTATATTACTTTGTAAATATAATGGCGCACATACCCTAAAATAAACAATTCTAAAAAGGCAGATAAAACTGCACTAAGCTTTATTTTTGTAAGAAAAGTAACACAGAAATCTATCCATTAGCAGTACAATAGAAAAATGACAGAATGAAAAATAAAATAAACTAGAACTACATGCATCAAAAATGTTGAATGAGAAATACATAACCTTGAGCAAAAAAGAAATCAAGTCACAGAGAAATAAACTGTGTTTCTATTTATATAAAAATCAAAAGTAGAAGTATTTAGGGATAAATTCTGATGTAGCAAAACAATGTATAAACCAATTATTAATAGAAAATTTGTAAGAGTGGTTAACCTCTGGAAGGAAAGAAATGAAAAACTTGTGGAGGCATATTCAGGAGAATTCAGTGATACTGGTAATGCTCTGCTTTTTACCCTTGGTTGGGGATACACAGGATTTGTTTTTGTCATTAGTTCTTAATGGGTATCAGTCTGTGCATGTGTGTTATATATGTAATACGTGTATGTGTGTCTATGTTTATCTCTAGGTGAGGGAGGGCATATGGGTAAGGACACATGTAACTTTATCTTAGGAGGTGTGTGTCACTTGAAATATGAAGTATCAGGTAGAACCATAAGCTAGTGATGCTCTTTACTGATATTGCTTCACTGCCTTCTGCTCAGTTTTAATGTCACTTTTCAATATTTCAACTTTAATTGACTGTAGTGTCCCTGTTAGTTAAAAAAATGGAAAACGGCCAAGTTTATTAAATCAGTGTGCTTAATTTAATGGTCAATTTAAAACCACTTTCTAACTTTACAATGGCTCTACATACTTCTTTGGAGCTAGATGGATATCTTGATGAGATTTCTATTTAAAGATAACTCTATAACTTGCTACATTAAAAAAAATCTATTCTGAGTAGCTGAGGATGTTTTGTAATAACCCAGGCTTTTACTACGTATATAACGGAAGTAATAAATCCAGCTCCCCTTAAATGGTATAACTCTGAACTTTGCTTCTAAAGGGAAATGACAATCACACATTAAAATATTGAGTGGAACTCAGCTGCTGCGTCCTGTCTGGAAAGCTGCCCCTTGGGACTGGTTGGAGGGAGACCCGTGGCCGAGGAGCTCCACTGAAGAACATCCATGCTGATGTAGACACGTGTGAGGAACATGTACACTGATGACTAAACACTCTCAAGTAATGAAAATATTACTGTGCACTGAATTAGAGACATTCGTGACCACAAACACCCTTTGTCTTTTGAGCAGTGTTTGTTAAGAAAAAAATCACTTATATTCATTTAAATAAAATACACTTTATTAATTTAAACTTTTTCCTTCCTATTCTAACTTGAGATAGAAAAACTCTATTTTGCATATTTTTGTAGGACAATTAATTTTAAAAAGACCTGAAGGAATAATACAGACAGCACTTGTTTTCCCTGTGACCACTAAATAATGAAAACAATTTCAAAATATTTTATGATGTACCCAAGTATAACCCATGATTCTTTACATTTCAGATAATATACATTTTAGTCCTAAAATTTCCATTTTTTATGGTTTCTCTTTTCCTGCTGAAATTCTCTGTTCACTGTTTTAAGCTTTCTCTTAAATCCTTGAACATATTAATAAGCTTTAACATCTTTGTTAATTTCCACATTCAGGAAATCTCAGAATTTTCTTTATTGACCATTTACTTTTCCTTAAATATTGATCATATTTTTCTGGTTCTTCAAAGCAATTTTTAGTTACATGCTTGCTATTATGGATAATAAATTGGGACACATCTGTCCTTTCTTCATTTAAGGATGTTCAGTCTTGTTCTGGTGGGCATTTTTTAGTATCTGACATCCTTCATTCCTCACAAGTTTATGTTTTGTTAGAGAAGGTCTATTTTGTTTTTATTCCTGTGATCCAAGTTATGGTCTTCAATTCTAAGACATGGCTTTTCTGTGGTGCCCAGAATGTTGAATACCCAGAGCACCCCTACCTGTTGGTTGGCTAGAACCCCAACAGCTGCTTCTGTAAAACTGCTCACACGGCTGTTCACCTGTCAGCCCTGTACCAGTCACTCTATGCTACAACATGGAGTTTCCATGGATTATTTATAGCCCCGTCCTTTGACAAGCCCCATAAGGGAAAGAGGCATATACATTGTTGTGTCCCATCTGTGAGTAACTTTCTTATTTCTAGGGCAATGATATATGTCTTTCTGGGATCTAAGAATGTGATGCACATGTGCAAATCTGCATGCATACTAGAGAGCTGTGCATGTTCTCAGAAAAGATGTGAGAAGGTCATATGTGCTCACCTCTGGCTGAACTTGAGGCTCTGGACTCTTGGAAAGGAAAGCCTAAGGCGAAGATGTAGACTAACACTAGAAATTAAAGACTTGTAAAAATCTAGGAAGAATTTATTCAAGAAAAATGGTTAAACCAAGGCAAGAGCAGAGAGAATATTCAGCTTGATTGGATGTTGCAAACACATCCCACCATGCACACAGACCCCTTGGCAAACAATG
This sequence comes from Ailurus styani, assembly GCA_002007465.1. Lineage (NCBI taxonomy): Eukaryota > Metazoa > Chordata > Mammalia > Carnivora > Ailuridae > Ailurus > Ailurus styani. Next base: position 91,290 of record LNAC01000896.1, read on the forward strand.
GGAGATCTGCTAGATGCAGACATTAAGGAAATTCCTGTCCGTTCATTGCTGACCACTAAGCTAATGGCACAAAGAGTTCAGCAGATCCACATGGCAAAGGATACAGACTTAACAGAATTAGTTCAGGAAAGTCACTAAGCAAACTAAATCAACAGCTACAACAATAAATGAAACAGAAACAATAAAACATAAGGATGGGGAGAATCTGTTTTCCAGAGTTGCCACATTATATTATATAAGATGTCATGTCCTCAGTAAAAAAAGAGAGAGAAAAGAAACAAGAAAGTACGGCGCACACAGAAAATAAAACAGCAAACAGAAGGTCCCTGAGAAAGCACAGTTATTGGTCTAATGAGGCAAAAATTGTTAAGGTGGCAATTTTCAATATTTTTAAAGATATAATAAACAATGTTTAAAGAACTAAAGGAAAGTATAAGATGTGTCTCACCAAAGAGAGAATAACTGATAGAGATAGAAATCATAGAAAAAGAAACATAAAAATTATGAATTTGATAAGTATAATAGTTACTGTAAGAAGTTTATAGAGAGGATAAACAATATCTCAGCTGGAAGAAGAATGCCTCTGCTAATCTGAGAGGGGGAATTGCAATTTTCCAGTGTGAAGAACAGAAATAAAAGATGGAGGAAACAAGAGTCTCTTCGGCAAGTGGTGCTGAGACATTTGGTCATCCACATGGAAAAGAATGAAGCTGGATCATTATCTGATAGCATATACAAAATTAACTAGCATTAAATCAAATACTTAAATGTAAGAGCTCAAAATATAAAACTCTTAAAACTTATAAATCTTCATGACCTTGAATCAGGCAAGGATTTCTTAGATATGGCACCCTTAGGCACAGCAGTAAAAGAAAAACAAGTGAAACTGGACTTCACCAGAATTAAAAATTTTTGTATTTCAAGTGGCACTATCAAATAAATGAAAAGATAATCCACAAAATGGGGGAAATATTAATAAATCATAAACCTGGTAAGAATCTCTTCATTATCTAGAAAATAGAAAGAACTCTGAAATTCATACATAAATGACAACCCAATGAAAAAATAAAACAATGGGAATATGAGCAAAGGTTTTAAATAAACATTTCCCCAGAGAAAATATACAAACTGCCAGTAAGCCCAAGAAAAAGTGGTCAACATCATCAGTTATAGGGAAATATAAATCAAAACCACAGTGAGATGCATTAGGATGGCTACAATAAAAAAGACAGACAATAACAAGTATTAGTAAGTATATAGAGAACTTGGAACTCTCAGACACTGCTGATGTGAATGTAAAATGATGCAGCTGCTTTGAAAAACAGGTTACCAGTTTCTCCAAAAATTAAACATTGAATTAATATATGTCCCAGTGATTCCTCTTCTGGATGCATTTTGAAGACAATTGAAAACACATGTTGATATAAAACTTGTACATGGATATTCAGAGCAGTGTTGGTCCAAAATCCAAAGTGTGGAAATATAACCTAAATGTACATCAACTGTGTTGATAGGATTTGGTATTATCCGTATAGTGGAAAACACCATAAAGAGAATGAAACACTGATCCAGGCTACAACATGGATAAACTCTAGAAACACTGTGACAGGTGTAAGAATCCAGATGTCATATAATGTATGATTCAAATTATATAAAAGATTCGGAATAGGCAAATCTATAGAAACAGAAAGCAGGTTAGTGGTTGCCAAGGATGGGAGGAGGGGGATATTGGGAGTGACCACTAACGGGTACCATGTTTCTTTTCAGAGTGATGAAAATGTTCTGTAATTAGAGAGCAGTGATGATTGTACACCTTGTAAATACACTAAAAACCACTGAATTTCCTGTTTTAAAAGGGTGAATTTTATAATATGTGAATATCTTAATAAATAAAACTTTAAAAAAAGATGATAGTCATTAATCCCCTTTAACTTGATTTCATTTCTCAAGCAACTTGTATACTCTAACACCTGATCCCAGCCTCTGTAGCAGGAACATAGCATAAAAATACAACAGCTTTAAGAGACTTATGTAGAAGGAGTAAAAAGAAAAGTGCCCTGAGCCACCTTTCATGTGGATTTAGAAAATCCACATGTGGATTTAGAAAAAACAGTGTGCACTTATGTAGGGAAGGAATAATTCCTCCTCTACCTGTCAAGATTTTCTAGATGGACTAAGAATTAAATTTACATAAAATAAATTAATAGGATAAAAAAAAGCAAAGTTTCATTATTGGAGGCCCAATAATGAAATTGAGACCCAAAGAAATACTTTTTAGACAAAGAGACAATAAATGTGTTGAGGAATTGACAGGACAAATAAAACAATGTTTGAGAGTTTTAATTATAAGAAATTCTAAGTGGACTTTAAGCTGAATTAGTAGATTAGTAAAAAAGGAACTAGGTTTGTTTCCACAGCATTCTTGGCTTTATAGATTTAAGGATACCTTTTTTCTTCTTAGTACAGGGAGTGTACCTTTCATATGGAAGATTTATTTCCTGCTTTCAGGGGACAAAGATGGGTCTGTAATAGTTTCAATTCAAAACAATCAATATGCCACTGTGGTACCTTTTAAAAGGCCTGCCCTTGGCTCCTACACTTAATGTATAAAAGAAAAAGAGAATTTTAAACATAATTTAAGTCCTCATGGTGTCAGAACTCTAATTCCAAATGTTCCTTCCTCCTAAGTGTTTTTACAGGGAAAGAAATAGAAATTCAAAGAAAACCCCAGTGAGTGAAAACACTAGATTCTAAGTAAATGATCATTAAATTCTCTAAGGAATCCTTTCTGAAAGGAATTAATAGATTGATAAATGTGTGTCTAATCTTTGTACTTTTCTAAATCATCACATTTACTTCAAAAAATCTGAAATCAAGGTAGAGGCAATTAAGGACATTGCATAAGTTTTAAAAAGATCAAAATATAAAGTGTTTCTTAGGCTTTGGTAAACTGTGTATTGTAGAAAAAACCTATGTGGTAAACTGGTGTACAGAGACCATTACATCCTTAACATGCAACAACTTAAGGAGTTGCCAGCTTTTAAGTCAGGTTGTGACAACTATATTTCTTTTGAGAATGACAAACATGTATTATAAGGAGCACAGAATTAAATATATCATTTATTTATATTTTTGGAAACAAATTTTTTCTACACCTTGCTATATATGAAAAGTACAGAAACATAAACTATTCCTTTTCTAATATTTAAATTTGAAAAATTAATATGTTTGATAAACAAAAGTTTTTATATGAAGGTGTTTGGTTTTATTCACTCAATGAAAAAAAGTGTTAGAAACGAGGATATAAAGAAAAAGTGGCTCAGTAAAATAAGGACTTAGTACTGATTGTTTAGGAAATAACACATACTTATAAAATGGATTTTTTAGAATATCTATTTTAACTTGCTATAAGTAGAACATCCAGGGTATCAGACTTTTGCCCATCTTCATAGCAATTCTACAGAGCTGGTCATCAACTGTTTTTAAATATAATAGCATCTCATTTCCAAGGCACATTTCTCAACTTATGGTTAAGAGACCATGTGCATCGGCCCAAATCTGGCAAAGCAGAATCTTTGTTTTGGGGGCACTAAAGTGTGTATGTTTTCCAGCCCTTTATTCCACCCTAGTTATTCTTATGCTAAAGTGCGAGGAAACAGAGAACCCAGCATTTACTGATTTAGTTTAAATGGCAAACACAGTGCATCCTTTATTGCCCATTGTCCTGAGTACTATTATTACTATACACATTAGTCCTACTTTATCTTAGAAAACAGAAGTTCAGAGAACCTAAGGTTCTGTGATTTGTAAGAGGACATGTAAGCATTCAAAATTCTACATATAATCTATGACAGAAAATATTTTCTAATTTTCAGAACGAGAAGTGTAAGAATGACCAGATTAGTTTTGTCCCACCACCTGGATTCACACATTTACAATGAAGGTAAAATCCATAAATGTCCTTTTTGAAAATGCTGAAGACATGCTAATGTGTTTTTTTATTTATTTTCTTGTTAAAAAATCAATTAGGAATATAATTTCCTAGAAAACTAAGAAACATAAAGCATTGAAATAAACTCTAAAATGCTAGATAAAAAGTCTCAGCCATTGTCATCATAGGATAACACAGGCAGTGCATTCAGAAACGGCATTCATCCAGGAGGCATCTAAGCAATATATTGCAAAATGACAGCTGAATAAAAGGTCTATCAAGAGAAGCCAAAAGTAATATGAAGTTACTTGGTGAAACATGCATATTCACTCAGATTATTTTTTCTCACTGGCAATAATTCCTGGATAAGAGTAACTAGAAAAACTAGACTGAACATTCTACCAAGTTGTGTTTGTTGGTCTCACTGAGGCACATTCGCCGGTATATCAGATGCATTTTATTAAGAACATACTAATTAAGAAGGCTTAATGTTTAGCTCCCTGAAAAAGAGATTTGGAAAGACTTTGTTGTTGCTCTATAGAGTTTATAATAATAAAAGATTAACAACGGTGGAAATTGAATCACACATTTCAAAATAACATAACACAGCTTTTAAGAATTTCTTTGTATTATTAAAAAGAACTAAAGAACTATATTTACAGCCAAATTCCATATATTAGATACAGCTAAGATTTGTTTGATAGAATCTTCCTATTCCTTTAACGAAATATTTTCATCTGTGCCAAATTAACTTAAAAGTTTGTTTTCTGGGTCTTCTTACCTTTGCAAGCAAGTGATAAGGTTTTTTTCTTTGATCTTTTAATTAATTCAGCTCTGATTTTAGTTCCATCAACAATTAAACACCTGTACTATATAACTTTGCACTGATACATTGTGAAAACTTCCAAATTAGCTACACAATTCCCATTACAGTTATAGTACTACATAATTGTCCATGTGCTAGGATAAAAATTGTCCCATGGTGCTCAGTAATTCTTAAAATTCCCCATTTCTTAATTTTGTCACCAAATGCTGATAAGGAGATTGCACCAACTGCTATTAGCCATACTTATTTAAAAAGGGCAGAAAGAAAAGGAAAATACAACTGCAAATCTTTTCTCACCCAAGGGATGTGAACCATGCTATTGTTTTGGATGTATAGATAACAATTATAAAGCCTTCTGTTGATGCTGAATAAGTGCATGGAAATGAGTATTTTTTTTAAAGAATTTATTTATTTATTTGACAGAGAGAGCACACAAACAAGGGGAGCAGCAGGCAGAGGGAGAGGGAGAAGAGGGTTCCCTGCTGAGCATGGACCTTGACATGGGACACAATCCCAGGACCCTGAAATCATGACCTAAGTGGAAGGCAGATGCTTAACTGACTGAACCACCCAGATGCCCTGGAAATGAGTATTAATGTAAGATAATTCTTACAAATTTTCTAAGCAACATGATGTTCACTTTTGATTCAAGTTTTAGGCCAGATTCTTCATAAAAGAGTGAAAAACAGAAATCAAAGTCACAAAGAAATGTTGGAATCTTTTTCTAAGTCTCTCAAGGTAGGTTTTTGTTAAATGGGGCTGTGGGGGGTAGGGAGGGAAAAATAATGAAACAAGATGGGATGGGGAAGGAGACAAACCATAAGAGACTTCTAATCTCATAAAACAAACTGAGGGTTACTGGGGGGTGGGAGGGTAGGGATAGGGTGGATGGGTTAGGGACATTGGGGAGGGTTTGTGCTTTGGTGAGGGCTGTGAAAGATGTAAGCCTGATGATTCACAGACCTGTACCCCTTGGGCAAATAATAAAAATAAAATTAAAAAAAAAAAAAATGTGAGTCCTTGTTATAATCACTATTTGCCAATCTATTCTTAGGAAAGAGGCTTCTGGGAGAAAAATGCCTGACACCTAGAAGATGCATTGGTTCCTTTCAGAACAGAATGAGTATTGCTTAATCAACATGAGAAGAGGGTTTCTGAAGTCTGGCAAGGGCAGGGCAGGAATGACTGCTGCTAAGATATTCAGTACTGTGAACAGTGAATTGCTGAATTTTATTAGCCAAACTTTTTGTTTACAGATTTACATTTACCATCATAACAAATGGGTTATTATAGTACTAGTACTTTCATTTATATGTATATCCATATGTGCTTTTTTGAAAAATATAATCTACTTAACAAAAATAACAAACAGAACAAAAAAATAGCAGTATAGAGAAAGTATATATATCTAGAAAAGTCACTAAAATATCGATTTCATTAATATTTTCTGTTCTCCTAATTTAAAACATTCATATCAATATATACCACATAAATATTAGTATATTATACTACATTATATATGTACATATTGCATATCATATGCTATATATAACACATATTTGATTGTATAACTATATATATTATACATATACATTAAATCATTTTATCATGTAGAAGACAATGGAAAATAGAAAGAATGAAATTTATTGTAAAAAAATAAAAAGAATATTAAGAATGCATATAATCATTTTGAATAACTGAGAAAAAGCCATTTGGTAAGTTGGAAATGAGAAAAAAAATATTGATTAGACAAACGCAGGAGAAAAAGAAAAGTTAAATAAGGTATAGTCATGTAATACTAGAGACAAGAAAATTGTATTTTGTTTTGAAAATCAAAGGCAAAGGGTTACTGAGGGGTGGGAGGACAGGGATAGGGTGGCTGGGTTATGGACACTGGGGAGGGTTTGTGCTATGATGAGTGCTGTGAAAGGTGTAAGCCTGATGATTCACAGACCTGTACCCCTGGGGCAAATAATAATAATAAAATAAAGGAAAAAAAAGAAAATCAAAGGCAAATCATAAGAAGAATTAAACAATATTTTTTTAATTGTAAAATTTGAGAAGTTTAAAGAAATAGTGCCTTTTTGGTTGACCCAATGAGTAAGTGAAGAAATAGCAAAAATACATGTTTTTAAAATATTTTAAGGGGATGCATTTGGTGAGGGTTATGGAATAACTTCACCTGAAGCTTGAAATTACAGAATGTGAGAAAAGAGAAAATAAACACTGTTCTGAGATTGGATGTATAAGTCTTATGTCTTCTCTTCTTTACCATCAAATTGCAGTATACAAAGGACATTTCTTGGAAAGATAAGCTAAAATATGACAGTTCAGCAGTATCTTACTTTCTGAAATTTTTGAATCTAAGAAAAGCAGAATTCTACTACATGAGAAAAGCTGATATGGATATAATCATCACAGGAGAAATAAATGGTAATTTTGACTAATAGAAAGCTGTTTCTCTGCCAAATTCAGAAGATTGTGCACTGTGCAAATCTTCCTGGATGCAGGCTAGCCTTCAGAGAAAACTGAAGTCCCCATCCGAGCCAATGCAGCCAGCCACTGGGTTGAGTAAAATAAGCTCCCACTAGCTAACAAGCTGGTCAGAACCAAAAGTAAGCTAACATTTACCGGAGCCTCAAATTACCTCTACCATTTCTATGGATAAGAAACCAAGACAAAATAGCCAGGAATAGATTAAAACAAACAAAACGAAACAAAACAAAACAAAACAAAAACATGACAACCTAATAAGAAAACAAGGAGGGGGGCACAAAAAAAAGTTTAAAAAATAGACCAGGTGGTCATCCAGATTATGAAATTATCAGATACTGCCTATGAAATAAATGATTAACATGTCAAAGAAAATATTTTGGGAAATAACTGGCAACTATAGAAAGATAAACCATACTGATTCTACAACTGAATATGCAAAAACTAAAATCAAGAACCCAATGTATCTTAATTTCAATTAGATACAACTGAAAAGAAAACAGGTGAATTAGAAAACAGGAAGAACAAAATGCCCTAGGTGCATCATAAAGAAAATAAAAGATTTGGAAATTACATAAAAGAGTATAAGACCAATATGGGACATGTTGAAAAAAATAATACTGGTACAACTGGAGTATGTAAAAATGAGGAGAGACGGCGCAGAAAAAATATTTTAAAAGGAATTGTACATAGGGCAACACCTTACAGATTGCTACAGACTTCAATCACAGAAGAATATACTGAGAAGTTCATATCAAGAGTGATAAAAGCTAAAGAACAGGAGAAAATATGTTGGTATTTATTAAATGGTAATCAATATCTGGATATTTGTTCTTTTTCTTTTGCACTTTAAGACTGTGCATAGAGGCAAAGAACGATGGGAAGAATAATTATTTATATTTCTAAAGACAGTTGCAGATTGTTTTTCATCAAATCTTGACTTAAAATTTCTTCTTTAATACCTTATTTGTAACTATGAAGAAATAGCATTTCTAACTTTAAAGGATGTATATTCTTTAATTGCTTGTTTGATTATATTCCATGATTTGTTGGCATTTTGATTTACAAAAATTACAATTACAAAAATTGGGTGCTTAGAGCATCCTTCAAATATTTATTGTTTTCTTTTATCTTGATTAATATATTTATTCATTGATACTGTTTAATATATGAGTTTGTAAAAGTAAGCTTTGATCTTATTGCTATTTTCCCAGAAATTATATTTTAAATTGGTCTTTTGTAAAATAGGTCAACTCCAAATCAATCTCCTTCCACACAAAACTCTTTCATTAAAGGTGGCTGTGACTATTTCACTCAGTGAGCTTTTGTATCAGAATTTATGTGATCTGAGATAAACTGTCTATGGTGGGAGAGCTTACCCCAGGGCGGTCATTAAAAAAAAAATCCAACTATTCTAATCTACAATTAATTATTTCTTCCTAATCTCTCAATGAACTTTCTTCCCTTATGTTGCTACTGTCATCTGATACAATTTAGATAATTACTGAGCCAATATTCCTGTAAATTTGCAGGGAGAAAATAAGCATTTTTTTAAAAAAATGGCATTAATGCTAGGGAGTCACTTGGGTCAGAGTTAGAAAATTGCTGCCATGGGTTGGACTGAACAGTGCCCTTGTGATCTAAAACAGTTAATGCAATTTTCTTACTTAAAATTTAATTAATGCTGGGAGTTAGCACATTGAGAATCTTTGTGGCAAATTTTCAGTTGTTAACAAATACGCTGGGTTTCTCCTTTGCTTAAGCAACTCATTCAAGAGAGATATATTTAGATATTTATTGGCTCTTTTCTTTATTTCTAACTAGGTGAGTTTTGACCCTGAATAATTAGTGTCAGAATGCACATTAAAGAACAAAAATTTGGCAGAAGGATACAGGAACAATGTAGACAAATTTCAAACTTAAATTAGACCAAGGACAAACTCCCCTTCTGCTCACATGTCACTATATTTTCCTATCCCACTTCCTCAGATATGATTAGCAGTCAATGGTTATTTAGAATCAATGTACAACACATAAATGATCCATGCATTGTTGAAACTAAATATTTCCATCTTCTGCTATTCATAACACTTAAGCTCTAGCACTTGGGACTGTGATCCCTTCATATCATGTATTTCATCCTCTGTATTCTTGTGCTGATTTTGTTTAAGCCACCAAAAGGACAGACTCATTATGTCATCAGTTTCTCTAAAAAATCTGTAATTTTGATTTTATATAAATGATACCATATAAAATGATGGAAAGCTCCCCACTTAATTTTGTAAAGGCAGAATTAATTGGTTATCCAATACTGATAAACATACTACAAAGAAAGGAGAGTAATAAAGTTCATAAATACAGACACACAAATCCTAAATAAGATGTTAGATTCTAAAAACTAGGGTATAAGTAAATAATATATAACCAAATTTGGTTTATTTCAACAATGCAAAACTAAGCAAATTTATCAACATAAGCATTTATGTCATAAATATTTGAATGCAAAATATTACTATAAGGATATATACTGAAAGGACAAAGATTTATTATCAGTAAAATTCCAAGTGAAAGAATTTCATATAATAAAATTCTTTTATCAAAAATAGCAAATATTATGCTAGATCTTGACATTACACAACAATTGGAATTAAAATGAAGAAATAGATGGGATTCTTAAATTATAATTCAGTATTGACTCAGGTTATACAAAATAATTTCAGAGAACTTGAGGAAGAGCTCATGTCATTTTCTTTTTTAGAAAGTATATCCATGCTTGTGTAAGCAGCAGGAGAGGGGCAGAGAAAAAATCTTAAGCAGGCTCCATACTCAGCATAGAACCCTACACAGGGCCCAATCTCATTCATCCTAGCAGTTAGAACCTCCATTTTTTTATTGCATCTCATTAATAGTCTTTTTTATTCCAATTTGATCAGATTTTAGTTCTTTTATTTCTCTAAAAAGGGAATCTCTAGTGTCTTCAATGCTTTTTTCAAGCCCATCTAGTATCTTTATAACTGTTATTCTGAACTCTAGTTCTGACGTTTTACTTATAGCCATACTGATTAGGTCCCTGCCAATCAGTACTTCCTCTTGTTCTCTTTTTTGAGTTTTTCCATATTGCCATTCTTGCAGAAAATGGTCGCTTTTCTATTTGTAGACTTGCAGTAGTTCTTTTCTTCGATCTCTGGTTGTTTTCACAGGTGTTCAGAATGATTTGATAGCTATCTAGCTGAATTTCAGGGACCAAGGAAACTATGGTTCCCTTCTCTTCTGCCATTTTCCTCCCTCTCTCCACAATGTATGTTTAAATAGTAAATTTCTATTTCTAATCATGGAATTTAGTCATAGTCCATACAGAAAATTTTGAGAAATAGCAACATGTAAAGCAAATAAACAATCCACAAATGCAACAAAACAGTTATATCTATGAATGATAATTTTTAAAAATATTTTTCTTGCACTCTGATTATATATATTCATATACATACTGAATATAGAAATATACATATATAAAGAAAAATTTGGAACTTTTTATCTTTTCTCTATCACGTATATAAAATGTACATATTCTTCAACTAATATTACATATATATTCTTACATATTTACATTTTCACTGTATTTCATATTGTGAATATTATATCGATGCCTATTATTTTATCACAAATTGTGATTTTCTTACACATTAAAACTATCAAACATTTTAATGACTACATAATGCCATTATCAATTTTGAATTGCTTCTCTCCTCTTTTCCCAAAATTAAAATTACTTAATTTTTTCCTTATTGCAATGACTACAAACTTTCAGATCACTATTTTGATGGTATGGCTTTATGGCTAATTATAAATTGATGATGAGATGCAGTTAAGTGAAGAATTTCATATCATATTAAGGAAGTATCCTTTTATAACTTGTGAGATTTTAACAATAACTAGTACCGGTTTCTATTGAACATGTTTATTGTATCTTTTTTTTAAGATTTTATTTATTTATTTGACAGAGAGAGAGATCAGATCACAAGTAGGCAGAGAGGCAGGCAGAGAGAGAGGAGGAAGCAGGCTCCCTGCTGAGCAGAGAGCCCCATGAGGGGGTCTATCCCAGGACCCTGAGATCATGACCTGAGCCAAAGGCAGAGGCTTTAACCCACTGAGCAACCCAGGTGCCCTACTACATCATTTATTAACACATTTTAAACTTGGCCTATTCATATGTTTATATTTAATAAGTAATCTACTAAATCAGCTGTGGTTTTGCAAGAGGGATAGTTCTGTTCAACGGTGCTGGAATATTACTTTAATCTATTGTCAATTCAGTTTGATAGAATTTGTAAAACATTTTTACTTTATATTTAGAAGCGTGATTGATTCAAATTAGTGTTCTCCAAATATTTTATTCACCATAAGGAAAAAGACCCATGAATTACTACATTTAAAAAGTGTTCGCTTGGGGTGCCTGGGTGGCTCAGTGGGTTAAAGCCTCTGCCTTCTGTTCAGGTCATGACCCCAGGGTCCTGGAATCGAGGCCCACATCGGGCTCTCTGCTCAGCAGGGAGCCTGCTTCCTCCTTTCTCTCTGCCTGCCTCTCTGCCTACTTGTAATCTCTCTCTGTCAAATAAATAAATAAAATAAAATAAAATAAAATAATTGTTCCCTTATACAATGACTTTGGAAAATTCTACATAAAATTTCACAATCCACATCTGCATATTTAAGGTTATAAAGTTTTGATGAAGTCATGAAATAAATTCATTTAATTTTACTCAACTCAGAACATCCCAAATTTATTTTATATGGTGTTCTTTTTCTGAACATCTATTATAAGATTGTTTTTTCTTGTAAATAACACATTTTGGGTAATACTGACCTAAAGAAATAATTGTTGGTGTTAACACAGCTTTTTTTTTAAATAAACAATGAGGGTTTTTTTCTACCTTAACATTAATATTATTTTTAATTTACGGTGCTATCCTCTAGTTTTTCTCATTTTGAGCTATTTCATGGAAGGAAAATATTTGTTTTGGCTTTTCTACTGCCTTTAAAGAGAAATGTCTCAGAAAACGAATCTTTATGAAGGAAAGTAGACACTAGCAAAATAGCATGAAACAGATAAAAATAAAAGTACATAGCTTACCCAAAATAACTCACTTACCTCTGAAAAGACCATATATTTAGAAATAACAATGATAGTAATAATGGTAAAAACTATAACTAACATTATACAAAATGGTGAAAGACTGACCATTTTTCCATTAAGATCAGAAAAGAGGTAGGATATCTTTTTTCACTGTTTAATTTCAGTATTTGTTATAAAGTACAGAATTTAAGATTTTGTGATATTGACAGGAATAAACAAGTAGACCAATGAAACAGAATAGAGAATTTAGAAAAAGACCCTATGGCATTCCCTATTCCCAATTAATTTTTGACAGAGTTTCAGAACCTATTCAGGAAAGGAAGGATAACCTGCTCGGCATGGGGTGCCAAAACAGTTGCCTTCTATGGGCAAAAAATAAATACATACATTAAATGAAAAAATAAACCTCAATCTAAAACCCATACCTTTTACCAAAACTGACTCAAAATTAATCAGTGACTTAAAAGTGAAATATAAAACTGTAAATCTTTTGACAAAAAACTACTGGAGAAAATCTTTGGGATCAAGGACTAGGTAAGAGCTCCTAGACTTAATATCAAAAGTACAATATGTAAAAAGAAAAAATAATATACTGGACCTCATCAAATTTAAAAAACAGAGCAAAACATTTACTCTGTGATAGACCTTGTTAAGATGGAAAGATGTTGAAGAGTTAAACAAATCAGGATACATCTATCTGTTCCATGAAATATTACTAACAGTATAAAGACATATAACAGTATAAAACATTTAACAGTATAAAAACAGTATAAAGAACTGTTGACATACTCAAAACCCTTAATGAATCACCAGAAAATTATCTGGGTGAAAGCCAATTCCCACAAGATACAATATATGATTCCATTGATCCGTCATTCTTGAAACAACAAGCTTATAGAAGTAGAAGGCACATTGGTGGTTTCAGGGTTCAAGAAGGGAGTACTGGTGGGAGGCAGGAGGGCAGGGCTATAAAAGGGCATCAGGATGGAAGAAAATGTGCCGATCAAAATGTTCTGTATGTAGAGTGTATTAACGCCAATGTCCTGTTGTGACATTTATTTTTTTTAAGATTTTATTTATTTATTTGACAGAGAAGGAAAAGAAGCAAGGGGAGTGGGAGAGGGAGAAGCAGGCTTCCCACTGAGAGGGAAGCCCGATGTGGGGCTCGATCCCAGGACCCCAGTATCATGACCTGAACCAAAGGCAGACACTTAACAACTGAGCCACCCAGGTGCCCCTGTTGTGACATTTATTATATCATTATCATTGCAGGAAATTCAATGAAGTATACACAATATTTTTCTGTATTATTTCTTATGTCAGCATGTAAATATATCATTATTTAAAGGTTAAAATAAAATATTTAATTAAAAATAAAAAAGGATGAGTTTAAAACTGCACACTTTGGCCAATTTACAGCAAATTATAGGTTGGTCAAATATGAAATATCAATGAATAAATAAAGCTGGGGTAAAATTTAGCAGACTTTAGGTAAAATGTAATACTTTGACATACTTTATAGGACTCTAAAAATATTTTGAAAAAGATCACTAGTTTGCTAGAACTGCCATCACCACAGACTGGGAGGCTTAAACAGCAGAAATACATTTTCTTACAGGAAGATTTTGTTTCTTCTAAGGTCTCTCTCAGTGGCGCCCTGACGGCTGCCTTCTTGCCGTGTCCTCATGTGGTTGTCTCTCGGTCTGTGTATTGTCTGTGGCCTGATCTCCCTCTATATGGACACCAGTTATACTGGATTTGGGCCACTCATGATGCTTCACTTTACTTTACCTCTTCAAAAGCCATATCTAAAAATATTGTTACGTTTTGAGCTACTGGAGGTTAGAATTTCAACCTATGTGTTGCTGTAGGGAAGACACAGCTCATCCTAGCACAGAAACCAACACTTAGAAATTAAAGGGATTCCAAGAACAATTTCAAATGTTTGTGTTATTTCTAGAGCCCACAGTTAGTTATGGGAAGTACTGGTAGTACCTGAGGAATGAGTCCCTGCTGCAAATGCACATGCACACATGGACTCAAAGCTCTCTAACCCTCATACACCAGGCACACAGACACACATACACACACACAGATGCATACACACTCACACACACTCACACGCACACACACGCAGCCCTAGAGTGTCCTCTTGACTCCTTTAATAAATGCCTGGCCCGTGTGTCATTTAGCTTGTGAGGTCTGGAATATGGCGATCTGTAAGCTTCGGATAGAGAAAGGGAAAACAGAGGGAAGAGAAAGACTCTGAAAGGGAAAGCATGAGGGCTCCATAAATGGACAAACTTCTTAAGACTTTCGTAAGCAAAACTCTGTCAAGGAACAGCAGCTACTTGGTTTGACATTTACAAGAGCAGACAGTATCTCTCTCAGAAGGGCTTAAAAACATTCTGTCAACAACGAATTAGTCTATTATTTTAATCCTTCTTTATTTTTTCTGTGTTTGATCACAGTTGACATTTATTCCCAGCTTTCCCCTTTGAGTTTACCAAGTATACCAATGGCATGAGCTGCCATGCACTGCTTTATTGAGAGCATTTCTATGCACACAAATGATCCTCCTTAAAGCAAATCATTAAAACAGGTTGCAACCATATCCCTGTAGTTTGACCATGAGAATATTTTACTAGATAGGGAATGCCAGTCATTTATTAGCATGAGAGCAACAAAAGAAGACAAAAAAGGTTTAAAAACATGACAAATATTTCCTTAAATGCAAAGTAAAAGCCTCAAGTTCCACATAATGCAAAATGGAAAAGTGAAAGGAAATATGAAGAGGTAGAGGGCACTTCTATTTTATACTGGAGCCTGGTGTTACGCTAACATTGTTGCACCCTACTATTTACTTGCCCAGATTAATTAAAAGAAACATTCATTAATCAGCTTATTAAAAGACAAACAGCCTGGAATGAATTCACAAATGCCATTGCAAATAACACAAGGCACTTTTATTTCAGAAAATAAAATATTTATAAAGCAAAAAATTAAGAAATATACATATAAACATATAATAGTTTATAGTTTTAAGTGTTTTCATTTATACTATACCAATTGGTTTTTATCTTCATAAATTTATGAGAAAAATCTAATCAAAAATGTGTTTTCTGAATAGATTTATATTTGACTTCACCAATTTTCTTCAGTGTTTCCCAGTAGTAATTCCAACTTCACAGAGTAAGTGTTCAGGATACTGGTTGTCCAATCTCTGTGAGCTTTACACACACACACACACACTCACTAAGAAACTATAAGATTTAATGAAATAGTCCATAAGTTTCCTTCACTTTTATATTTTATGACTTTATAATCTTTATAATTTTGTTTTTTTAACTAAAAGAACTTGTTCAGGGCGCCTGGGTGGCTCAGTGGGTTAAAGCCTCTGCTTTCGGCTCAGGTCATGATCTCAGGGTCCTGGGATCGAGGCCCGCATCGGGCTCCCTGCTCAGCGGGGAGCCTGCTTCCCCCTCTCTCTGTCTACCTGCCTCTCTGTCTCCTTGTGATCTCTCTCCCTCTGTGAAATGAATAAATAAAAAATCTTAAAAAAAAAAAATAAATAAAAAATAAAAGAACTTGTTCATATAGAGCATTAGCGAGTCAATAAAGCCTAGGAAGATCACAAACACAAGTCAAGACAATTCTGATTAGAGATGGCTAGGGTAATAACAGTTGGGGTAAATCTGTTCTTGCAGCTATGGCCCCTCAAAGGAGGTAATCTGCTGTTATAAATTATCTTTGAGACAAAACAAATTTGTAAAGATATGGTTTCCAGAAAACTGGAAAGCAATTTTCTTTAAGATAAATATTTTTAACATCTGTTTTTCCTCCTTTTTCTCAAGAGATACTAGAAGTCATAAAACTAAAATGTATTGCTGTTATGGAAATATGTCTTTTTTCATAACCTTAAACCCATATTTTGACTATTGAATCTTTCTTTGGCTTCAGAAATTAAGCCATGGGTAATGACAATATATGAGGAAAATATCTCTGTGTTTAGATGAATGTCTGCTTTTGCAGAAGAGACAGAAATTTGAGGGAGAGAGAAAGAGAGAGAGAATTTTTAAAAAAGTAGATTCTGTGTGTGTGTGTGTGTGTGTGTGTGTTTGTGTATGTATAAAAAAATATATTTGTCTGTTTTGGAAAACATCAAATTAAATTGATATAATCAGATTTACCTTTTATAGAACACTTCAGGGCCTTTAAAAGCCAGGCTGTGTGCACTTCAAAGCATAAATCTTGGAAAAAAAGCATTTTTTCCAAAAAAAGCAAAGCATTTAGTTACAAGAGAAATAATCCTCAATATGATTGAAGGACAGTAATCAGAACTACAGATATATTCACAGTTAAGACTGAATTATTGGGCACCTGGGTGGCTCAGTGGGTTAAAGCCTCTGCTTTCGGCTCAGGTCATGATCTCAGCGTCCTGGGATCGAGGCCCGCATCGGGCTCTCTGCTCAGCAGGGAGCCTGCTTCCTCCTCTCCCTGTCTCTCTGCCTACTTGTAATCTCTCTCTCTGTGTCAAATAAATAAATAAAATCTTTAAAAAAAAAAGACTGAATTATTAAGTAAAAGTTGAAACTCATTCAAAACACTTGTCAAGAGAACAGGTGGATGGGCATGGACTTTGTATCCAAATCGAGGTTCTTATTTGGCCTTAAATTTTCTTGAATTTGACCTTTGGCCAATTGATGACCTGTTAAAACATTAACATCTTTATGTCTAAAATACAGATAATATCACCAATATTATCCAGTCTTTGAGAAGATTAATGGTTTCCTGGTTAGTAATGCATGCTAAAAGAAACTATTACTGCTATCATGTCTGTTACCATCACTGCCAGGGAAAGTACACAGAACTTATACTAAACAGATTTATACCTGATATTGCTGACAAGAACACAATTGCAAAACTTTCATTATAGAATAACAACTCATCCTATTTATGCTGGATAACTGCACTGAATTTTTGGGTTGTGGTGGTGGTGGTGGTGGTTATAACATTCCCTCTCAAAGGTTTTAGACTTACTGAATTTAAGCTTCTTCAAAATTATTTTGAAAGTAAAAGCTGGGCACATTTTTTAATTGAATATATTTATATTTTTTCTCAGTGTAAGCCAACCCAGCCACCTGTTTCCCAACAGTGAACACAGGAGGTTTGGGGAACTTTTGATGTGCCCTCTCCAGGCTCTCTTTGATATTGGCTCACTTTTACTCTTTTTTGGGGTAACTACAGAGTCCTGTTTGCTGTGATTGTGGGGACTTTGGAAGAGTCAAGAAGTAATATTTGTGACTATATTTTCTGAAATGGGATAAAAGACCATCCTCCAAATGTCACCTGTATCACAAAACGATTTCCATCTTTTACTTTGTGTAACGCATCCAAAATCCATGTCGCATAGGGAACAAGAGAATGCTACATGGTCCCTTCAATTCTAAAACAAATGTTAAATTTTAATTTTCAACTTGGTAACTACCTTACCAAAATTAATATTGGTATATTTTGAATCAAGTTGATGATCTCCATTAAGAAAATGTTAGACCAGAGTATCAGTACTCATTTTGAAGCAAAGCGCTTCCCTGAAGAGATAACATTTAGCACTTAAGGTCTGGTAAATGCCAGAATGTGGGGTGCCTTTAAATTGACATGATATAATGTCAAAATTACAATAGTCTTACACTTGTGTACTTAAACTGAATTCTTCAAGCAAATTCAAAGGCAAGAGACTTCGCTTATACAGTGACCATTCCTAACCGAAGGCCATTTTTTTAGAGGCAGTATCTGTTCCTTTTTATTTTTAAATAACATGAGATATTGATTTTACAAAAAGAAAACAAAGTTACTGGGGCAAAGTAAGAAACTATTTTTAAAAATATAGAATAATTTAGAAAATTTTAAGTGGGGCATTTTGGCAAGTGAAGGACGGATTATGTTATGGCGCCTCATAAGAATGAAGATTTCTCAGTTGTTACAATCAAGGCAAGTGGTGGCAGTTTTGAAGTTAGTGTTAATAGAAATGCTGCATTCAAAGGTATTTTGACAGATACTACTATCTTGAAATCATTGGTAAATGATTTCACTGTCTTGAAATCAGAGGTATTACCTGCATCCTGCATTTATACAAACTACCCTAAAAGAGTTCACTAGTAATAAGTAAAATTTACTGTTCTTAAAGAGTTAAAATCTTCCACTGCCCAAGAGGTGTAAACATATATATATTTTACTTCAGAAAATGTTCTATTTTATTTGCTTTAATGTGATTCGTCTTGAAATCAAATGCTAATATTTTTAATAATATGTTCCTCACCTACTCTCATGTACCCAACATGACCCTCCAAAATATTTAACATATAATTGGCAAGTAGTAAAAACAAAAATAACAGATAACTACTTTGTTTTAAATTTATCTCTAGAAGTACATTTTGGCATCATGGAATATCCTTGTGTTTGAGATTCAATTTGTTGTATTTTGAGCAAAGTATGTTTGTTAATATAAACTAATGCAGATCAGCAGCTTTTAGAGCAAATTTATGATATTTTTATAACATTATATTAAAACTTTCTATTTTAGAGTTTGAAAAGTTTGTTACATATCACTATATTTATTATAAATATGACACAATAAATAAACCTTTTATATTTTCAATTAGGTTCTTTATGAGATGTATTTTCCTCTCATAAAAATCTTCAGATAAATAACAAATTGTAGTTAATGAATTATTCCTAACCTCTTTTTTAACCTTTCATATTCCCAACATGTGGTTTTTATTGTTATTCATTTATAATTATGTAATTATAATTGATAACTAAATTGATATTAAAGAATTAATTTCTGTATTTTTATGAATAAAAAACTTAAAGGCAATCTGGTTTGTTTTAAAGACTAGTAGAACATTGAAGTATTTTCTTCAAGATAGACAATTTGTAGATATTTTAGCTATGCATGTGTACATGTTTATTTTTAGCAAATGTTTGCAATCATGTCTTTTCCCTTTTCCTTTCACTTTATAGAAATATACGACCTCAGTCATTAGAAAATTTAGAGTATAAAATGTCCATGCTACCAAGAGAAATCTAGACATTTAATGCAAGCCCTATTAAAATTCCATCAACTTTTTTCAAAGAAATGGAACAAATAATCTTAAAGCTTATATGGAACCAGAAAAGACCCTGAATAGCCAGAGGAATGTTGCTGCTGACACATAGATCAATGGAACAGAATAGAGAGCCCAGAAATGGACCCACAACTCTATGGTCAACTAATCTTTGACAAAGCAGGAAAGAATATCCAATGGAAAAAAAGAGTCTCTTCAACACATGGTGTTAGGAAAATTGGACAGCCACGTGCAGAAGAATGAAACCGGGCCATTTCCTTACACCACACACAAAAATAGACTCAAAATGGATGAAAGACCTCAATGTGAAAAGGGAATCCATCAAAATCCTTGAGGAGAACATAGGCAGCAACCTCTTCAACCTCAGCCAAGCAACTTCTTCCTAGAAACATCGCCAAAGACAAGGGAAGTAAGGGCAAAAATGAACTTTTGGGACTTCATCAAGATCAAAAGCTTTTGCACAGCAAGGGAAACAGTCAACAAAACCAAAAGATAACCGACCAAATGGGAGAAGATATTTGCAAATGTCTTATCAGATAAAGGGCTAGTGTGCAAAATCTATAAAGAACTTTTCAAACTCAACACCCCCCTCCAAAAAAAAATCCAATCAAGAAATGGGCAGAAGACATGAACAGACATTTCTGCAAACAAGGCATCCAAATGGCCAACAGACACATGAAAAAGTGCTCAACATCACTTTGCATCAGGGAAATACAAATCAAAACCACAGTGAGACACCACCTCACACCAGTCAGAATGGCTAAAATTAACAAGTCAGGAAATGACAGATGTTGGCGAGGATGTGGAGAAAGGGGAACCTTCCTACACTCTTGGTGGGAATGCAAGCTGGTGCAGCCACTCTGGAAAACAGTATGGAGGTTCCTCAAAAAGTTAAAAATAGAGCTACCATACGACCCGGCAATTGCACTATTGGGTATTTACGCTAAGGATACAAATGTAGTGATCCAAAGGGGCACGTGCACCCGAATGTTTATAGCAGCAATGTCTACAATAGCCAAACTATGGAAAGAGCCTAGGTCTCCATCAAGAGATGAATGGCTAAAGAAGATGTGGTACATATCTATAATGGAATATTATGCAGTCATCAAAAAACCCACAAAATCTTGCCATTTGCAACAACATGGACAGAACTAGAGGCTATTATGCTAAGTGAAATAAGTCAATCAGCAAAAGACGATTATCATATGATCTCACTGATATCAGGACTTTGAGAAACAAGACAGAAGATCATAGGGGAAGGGAGGGAAATGGAAACAAGATAAAGCCAGAGAAGGAGAGAAACCATGGGAGACTCTTAATCTCACGAAACAAACTGAGGCCTGCTGGAGTGGAGGTGGTGGGAGGGATAGGGTGGCTGGGTGATGGACACTGGGGAAGGTATGTGTGATGGTGAGTGCTGTGAATTGTGTAAGACTGAGGATTCACAGATCCGTACCCCTGAAACAAATAATACATTATATGCTAATTAAAAATTAAAATAAAAGGAAAATAGATAGATAGATAGATAGATAGATAGATAGATAGATAGATAGATAAATAAATAAATAGAAAATGTAGGGGTATATGTGTACTGGGGTAAAGAACACAAAAAGATGGTGGTATGAGAATTTTGTCCTTTGCCCTAACAAACTGCCCTTCCAATGCCAGTGAATTCTGGGCAATGCAGGGTCTGAATGTCCAGCTCACCACCCATCATGAGCCTCTAAAGAGCCTTTCAAGATTCCCATTCCCCCATGGAGTCGGTTGAGGTTCCTACTGAATTTCCAGGCCAATCCCCTGCTCTTCGCAGGTTTGTTGTTGCCCTTGCCTCACAGTGTAAATCCTGAAACATCTGCATGCAAATCTCTATACCTGAGTTTACTTCCCAGGGAAACCAACCTCTGTGTTTGCAAAAGCAGTTAGTCAATGAAAGCAGATGCTAAAATGGGACTTTTACGCTGAGCTGGATCAGCAGTTGGCTGGCTGACAATTGAGTCCCTCCTTAGCAGTAGGTGAAGCCTGGATCATTTCTGGCACAGGTAATAGTAAACTTGTTAAAATGTCATCTGGTGGTAAGCTTGACAGTATACCAGCAGGGAAAAAAAAATGCAACTAGCAGTGAAAGGTATCTATCACTTAAAAAACATGAACAAAATTGTAACTATCATAGCAAAGAAACTGGATAGCTTCAAGAGTGAGTAGAGCTGGGGAGAAATACATGAAAGGCTAGAAATGGTAAGTCATCAATGAAAAACCCAGTGTGAACACAACAGTGCCTCCTTCATAGCATATCAAATGTGCTCCTATCTAGCAATAGATGGGCAGAGAGAGCTGAGGCTCAGGCCCAGAATTTTATCATCAAAGTAGCAGAATTCAGGAGAAAGATAAATTCTCATCCTAAGCAGGTCTGCCATGCCAATCAAGGTTTTGACTGGGAAAGAAGCAAAAGAGGGAATTCAAAGTTCGCTCTGCAAGAGGACCAGGGGCTATGTGGGCTTATACTCCCTGCTCTACCATTTCTTAGCTGGGTGACTCTGAACAAGTTATAACATCCTGTGCCCCAGTTTCCTAATTTGGAAAATGAGAAAAATAATAAAAACTCCTCCATAGTTTAGGCAGATTATATAAATTTGTATATAGAAAAACTTGAATATTTTAAATCATTATTACTCTTAACATAACTTTAAAAAGTATAGAGTCTAGCATAAAATGGGTAGGTTATAAATATTTGCTAAATGGATAAATGAACAATAGGAACTCTCACTGACAGGCATGTGTATGAAAACATGAGTGCTATACCCTATGCAAAATACAAACATAAAAAGATACATAAGACATCACAACTAAATGACAGGAGAAGGACAAGGACACTCTGTTGTAGTTTATGCTACCGCATAAGACTGGCTCAAACAAATCATGACATGATTGGTCTCTGTGCCCTACCTTCTTATAGCCACCACAAGCAACTTACGACTTAGTTTTTCTTAATTATTTTTTGCTTCTGTGACTGCATTTCCAGAGGCTTGTTTGTTTTGCAACAATCAAAAATATCTTTTATATTATGTTGAAAAGCCTAGGAGTGAACTAGTCCTCCTTTATGGTAATCTTCTAGAATAAATGAATAATTTTTTAAAAATTATCAACAAGAAATGGTTATTAAAATAACTGTTATACTTTCTGCCTTTTTAGTTATTTATTTGTACATGTAGTTCTGCACTTAGCCACAATGGTGTGGAATTATCCTCGTCCTTGCATTATCATTATGAAAACTCTGTGACAGTTCACTTGTGGATTAAATCTTGAAAGATTGTTCCCTCTACTGGCAAGTTTCATGGCACACTAGTGTCAACCTGGATGTTTCCAAAGGGAATAGACTGACGATGGGGAAAGAAAGTATGAATTGTTTTACTTTCTCTGGTAGGAAATAAGGATGACAGTGTGCCAGTCTTAATGTGCTAGGGGTCAGACTCCATGCTCAGCACTTAAAATTTAGAGCAAAATTTGATAATGCCTCTAAAAGTGTGTATTCATGTAACTGTTATGCATCATATATGTTTTGGTAAAAGATTTTACTTATGTCTTTATAATTATATTAAGCACTGAGTTTTAAATCCATCTGCTTCCTATCGCAACATAGTGCAAAATAGTGACTGCCTCTCTGCTTACTTGTCACTGAAAATGGATGTGTGTTGCTATATGCACTCTTTTTAGGTTACATATTTGGTTTTGACCATCATTTTGTGTCATGTAATTTTTAAGAATTTTCAACTCCATATGGCAGGAAGAGGAGGAAATTGTTTTTTTAATTCTGACCTAAAAATGTGTGGTCCATTGTCAAGGAGCATGTGGCTTCACAGAGAACTATGAAATACCACTGAGTCAGTAGTTTATGGCCTGCAGTTACTTTGTCGGTATTAAATACTAGAAATAGATGAAAAATGTGCAAGGTGTGCCCCAGCTCTTCCATGCCTTGTAATTATGTGAGAAGGCAAAGCAAAGACAGATAAAAGACCAAGGGTCGAGGAGCATATGAAGTACTCAAATTATTGCATAGGATATATAATAAAAGGTAAAAGGAGAAGCTAATAAAGTTATAACAGCTGAGACTACCTTATAACAGTAACCAATGACTAGGTAAGTTTAAAATATGGACATTGATCTTAGGATTTTATTAAAGAAGCCATGAGTGCTCTAAGAACGCCCAGGAGGGCAGTGTAGGAACTGGGCATGGTGAGAGGGCGCTGCCTGGACGAGTCATGATTCCACTTGGTTTCTCCCAAGAGTGAACCCTGAGACAAAGACTGTTCAGGTAGCTCATTTGGGTGGTGATTTCAAAAAGTGTGGATGAAAAAGTGATTAAAGTGAGAGAGACAAAGGAAAAGCCAGTGCAGTTTCTACTCACTGAAGAAGCACCACAGGTCAACTGATGCTTGATCCTAAAGATGGAGCCTGACACCTAATGAATATTCAGGATTTTCATAAAAAAAGAGAAAAGACTTTTACATGTGAATCACTTGAATATTTCCAGTATTTTGTTCCTGCTGTTGGTTGTGGAAACATGCTTATATCTATATATATGTATAGATATAGATATAGATATAGATATAGATATAGATATATTTTTTTTTCCCTCCATGTTTCATGACTGACCGGCAAGAGTAACACAACAAATGAGAATGGGAAGAGCTGAAGGAGAAACAGTGATGAGCCCAAGCCAGGTCTAATGTAACAGGTAAAAGCATGGACCATGAAGTTACTCAGACCTAGTTCTGAAATTGATTATACATATACATATTAACTGGGCCTTCTGAAGTACAGTTTCCTCATTCGTAAAATACATATCTATTATCACAAACTGTTTAGTATTATTATTGCATTAATTAAATGCTATAATTTGTATGAATCTCTAAACACAATGTCTGGCCCATAGTAAAGATCCCTGTTTGATTTTACTGCATAAAATGATATAATGTGCCTTATGCAGAGAAAAGAACTACAGCAGTTGAAAAACTAGTTTGCACACAAATTTCGGAGATTTAGTCCAGCTAATCTACATTTAAAAAATATTCTGTTTGTTCCTACTGAATAGAAATGAGATGTTCATTTTCCCCAATTTAAATGCCAAATTTTCTTAGTTATGCATATACTGTTTTACATGCCCAATCCTGGTGCAGAATAGATTTTCAAGAGCTCCACTGGAATTAAAGTATAATATTGGCCTTATTTTGTGATATTTTTGGTTTAATTAGTTCAATATCCAAGGGAGTAAAATACAATAGTGCCAACTCTTTCATTATTCTTGATTATATTTTACTTAAAAATAATTTCTACAATATTGTTTTTGTGACCCCACATTAGCATATAACTTCAAAAATAAATAAAATGTTCTGTTCTGATTTTATATCCCTTGCCAATGAGTGGCAGTACTAATCCTTTGGTCTCTTCTAGGGCTGTATAAAGATTTCCACAAATCTGACACTGACTTGAGAGTTTTATTCAGTTTGTCTCTCTTGTTTTATCAAATCTACAAACCTCATATTGCATGAAGAAATTTTAGAGAGGTTCTCCAAGGACTTCTGCAAGAGACTGCTAGAGATACCATCACTACAGGTGAACCAACTATGGACTAGTGAGTTTGATGGGCATAATTCTTATAAGTCTATGTGTTCTAGAGAAACCTTAGCACACATTTCAAATGAAGAGAAACTTCCTGAATCCCAACAGTCCAAGTTTAATTTTTCATTTTCCATTTAAAAAATTCATTCTATATACATTAGCTAAAAGTTTCTGGTAAATCCCTACAATAAGTTATACTATATTTTGCCTTAAGACATCACAAAAAATGCAGTTTTGAGATAGAGTTTCAAAAGTGAAAAGAATTATCTTTCTTGGAAGTAAAAACATGCATTTGGATAGTTGAAATCATCACAAAAATCTAACCAAATACCATTTAGCAAATGAACACATTTGTAAATGAGCTTGTATATGCTTCAAGACACATTATGAATATTTTATAGTAAAAGGTAGAAGAAGAAGGGATAGTGCATTAATCAAGAATATTTTACTTTCTAAATGGCTATAGGATAGGCTGCCTAACATTGTATGTACATATTACATGCTCCAAGCTGTTTCAACAGTAATAGAATACTTCTACCACTGAATTCTTCAGTGCATAATAAATGTTATAAACATACCAAGAATCAAAATTATCTGAAGGCTGTTTGCCCATTTCAATGTAGTTTTCAAAAATTTTACTTACTTTCAATATTTTATGAATAGAAGGCTCTGGAAGCCAGTGACTTATCACCCAATCTTGTTTCTCATCAGCTTAATATCAGAGTAATAGATGTAGCCAGCATGACTGATAATTTTGCAACAAGATTAGCTCACCACTGTACTGATAAACTATTTTTTCCAATATGCCCAAAGTCTCATTAAAAACAAAACAAAAAAAAACAAAAAAAAACCTTTATGTTGTAAGCTGGCTCTTAAATTTTTTTAAAGGAAGAAAAGAATATTAGACAATTTTTGTTGGTCTACACAGGAGACAACATGCAGTATCACTGCTAGAATAAGAGTTTGAAAGGTAACGTCTTATGATAAACATGAATTTTTCCTGCAGATTATAATTTCACATATTGTGTTTTTAGAGTTTAATATAATATTTATATAAAATCAGTCACTGGTCTCAGAAGAGATATTCAGGCACAATTTCTCAGTTCACTTATTCATATTATAAGAGTTATAGAAAAGAAAATCTCCATTGCAATTTGGATTTGAGAAGAGCAGAAGTCAGTTTTCTCACAGATGTGTAATTTGTTGGCTTTTTCTCCTTGGTTATCATGTTTTAAAAATAGGAACATAAGCAGCCACTTACTCTGTTGTTAGTAATATGACCTGATAAAAAGTGGTTAAATTTATTTGGTTTGGCACCTATGTTTAAGATTCAGAAAAACGGGGGCGCCTGGGTGGCTCAGTGGGTTAAAGCCTCTGCCTTCGGCTCAGGTCATGATCTCAGGGTCCTGGGATCGAGGCCCGCATTGGGCTCTCTGCTCAGCAGGGAGCCTGCTTCCTCCTCTCTCTCTGCCTACTTGTAATCTCTCTCTGTCATATAAATAAATAAAATCTTTAAAAAAAAAAAAGATTCAGATAAACGGCATAGTTAATAATGCTTCCTTTCCAAACGAACCGTGTGACCTTGTGGTTAACTTTCTTACTGTTGCTTACTGTAGAATGAAGACACAAATAAAGAACAAAGGTGTAANCAGATAAACGGCATAGTTAATAATGCTTCCTTTCCAAATGAACCGTGTGACCTTGCGGTTAACTTTCTTACTGTTGCTTACTGTAGAATGAAGACACAAATAAAGAACAAAGGTGTAAGAAGCCACAGACTGAGGATGAGAATGGAAGCTAAGCTGATGTTCTGGGTGAAACTCTCATCTATCTTCTCATGTGTTTCTGTTCCTTTTACAGAATCTCAGGTTCAGCAGGCCAGCACGAACTGCTGTGCTTTCACAACAATGCAGTATTATTCTGTACAGTGTCTACCAGATAATTAGAGAAATGTTTCTGATGTAATTATTACAATCACAAAGATGCAGCAGACTGAAAGAAGATGAGAAGAAAGGAAAGAGGTTCAATGTTGCAGTTTGAATTGGAAGAGTTGATAAAATGTCAGGATTATTTGACATTGTGAGGTCTAACTAAATTATTGGCTCTTGATTACATATTTCACTAGGTTTTCTGGCATGTATACACCAATTTATTACATATTTGTTTTTTTGGTTTTTTTTAAGATTTTATTTATTTATTTGACACAGAGAGAGAGAGATCAGATCACAAGTAGGCAGAGAGGCAGGCAGAGAGAGGAGGAAGCAGGCTCCCCACTGAGCAGAGAGCCCGATGTGGGCCTTGATCCCAGGACCCTGGGATCATGACCTGAGCAGAAGGTAGCGGCTTTAACCCACTGAGCCACCCAGGCGCCCTACATATTTGTTTTTAACCAATGTTATAATTTAGTAAATTGTATTTATTTTATTTATTTTTTCAGTCTCCTATTGAAAAACATTTTAAACATACTGGGAGGCCATAAAGAAGAATCACTGGGTGGTTATCTTATTGTCTTGGGCCTCCAAAACACTCCAAAAATACCATGAACTCTTCTTTTCTTCTTACATCTCTACATTTCTTTGTCACCATGCCTTTATCAATGGGTTATCATGATGCCTTCTAGAAACAAAGCTACATGTTCTAATTTTGCTTCATAGAAATCCAATGTGCCCAAGGAAAGCAGGATAAACTGTGAAATACACAACTCTAATCTTGACATGCACTTTCTCACATCACATCAGCAGCCCAGCTACAATTTCAATTTTACCCTTCTCTGATGACCCTAAAGTTGGTCCTTCCTTGTCAATAGGAAGTAGAACTCTACTTATTTATAGCACTTATCATAATTTACAGTCATATGTATAATCATATGTGTGCATATATATAAATATATGTATATAAATACCTATTTATTTGTGCTTCATGTATCTGTATATGTTTCTTTAAATATTTATTTTCTTCCCCCACCCCAAACACACACAAAGAGAGAGGATTCATGAAAGCCAAGTTCCTTTCTACTTCATTTATCAGCACTTAGGTATGTTAAGAGCACAATACTCATTAACAAGTGTAAGCACAACAGAACTACTTCTCTACAAAGTTAATTCGTTTTCTGTCAAAGTATATAAAAAATTCCAGCTTTTGCTGTATCTTTCCATCCCTATCTAAGATGAAAGTCACAAAGATAATAAACACAATATTTTTAAAAAATTGTTGACTTTGCTTTTTGTGGTTTTAATCTTTCAAGAGTAACAAGTACAGTTAGATTTTTCATATGGTTAGCCTTCCATATAACAAATAACATACTTAATTAAATGAGTGACATAATGCTTCATGCTAATCCTGAACTAAGGACTAAGGAGGACACAAATACCAGCCATAATCATTGTCTTCAAGGAGAGTGAATATAGTTAGTTCCAGAGACTGATCATAACACTTTGTGACATGTTCACTTAACAATAGAAAAGCTCTCACAAAGATGTACTGCATACAATAATAGCAAATATAATAATAACAGCAAATATATGGGTAAGTTGTAAAACATGCTTCAGGGAAATATTTTTGCACCATTAGTATACATGATAAAACTATTTTGGGTAGATAATTTCCCTCATGGAATTGAATATATCTATTTAAGTCACATATTTAACTAAAACTGAAAGGAAATGGGTAGTCATATTTCCCTAAACTGTGTATATAATTTAGTGTCAAATATTGTTCTTTCAGGATATGAAAGCTCCTAACTAAGTATAAGTGAATTAAAGTTATGGAAGCCCAAGATATTTTAATTACAGGTTTTATAAGCATGGTAGTGGTTGTTCCAAGGCCAGAGGCATGCCATAAAGAACTGTTTTTCTTCTATGTTACAATGGTCTTCATTTTTAGCCAATTTTTGTTCCATAATCTCTGTATGTCTCATGAATATTAATTCATGAAGTTTACTGACTGATTCAAAAATGAAAACAAATTATTTTACAGTCAGATGAATGATTCCTCTATAATTTATATGTGCTTTGAGGAAGACAAAATAAAAATCTTTTTCATGTCTCATTAAGATTCCAGTTTTCTTTTGAGCCCATTCTTAACTGAAAAAAAGCAAAATCTTGAGGGAATTTTTTTAAATCACTAAAAAAAAAAAAATACTTGATGTTCTCTTGCCATTTCCTTAGGTGCTCTCTTACAGGACTTCTGTATATGTTTCACTACTTCAAGGCTCCCCTAAAAGCAGAAGTAATTCACTAAGGTGAGTAATATTTGCTAGTTATTAGAGTAACACTGCCCCTCTCCCAAGGAAATCTTTATGGTTTAATGGAAATAGCCCATGGTTGGGAGAAAGAGACTCTAAATTTTGCTTTGATTAATAATGTCACTATAGGGAAAT
Source organism: Ailurus styani (assembly GCA_002007465.1). Classification (NCBI taxonomy): domain Eukaryota; kingdom Metazoa; phylum Chordata; class Mammalia; order Carnivora; family Ailuridae; genus Ailurus; species Ailurus styani. The sequence goes on from LNAC01000896.1 coordinate 120,795, forward strand.
CATTAATCTCTCTGTGTCTTTGATTCACTTAATCTCATAGGAAAATGTATTTTTAAGGGCAAAATAGCTAAGTGCAATAAAAAGCAAATTCAATGCAAGGAGTTAAAGTTGCTGTTAATTTTTGTTACCATCATCATCTCATCTTTGGACTCCTGGACAGGAAATGGAACAACCTTCACATCTACATAGGGCAAGGTTAAAGTGAAAAGTCAAAAAGTAGTGGATAGAAATGAAAATCCTAGGAGTGCCTGGGTGACTTAGTCAGTTAAGCATCTGCCTGCAGCTCAGGTCATGGTATCAGGATCCTGGGATCAAGTTCCACGTCAGGCTTTCTCTTCAGCAGGGAGTCTGATTCTCCCCCTGTCCCTGCTTGTACACTCTCTCTCCTTTCTCCCTCCCTCTTTCTCTCTCACAAATAAATAAATAAAATCTTAAAAAAAAGAAATGAGGAATCCTACATTTCAAACATAGTTGGAGTTTTCTCTCAAGAGGTTTCTGATTGATCATTTTGTTGAGGAGAAACTCTAATGAATGCACAGAATGTCGAATTAGAGTCAATCTAAACTCCCATTTAATCTCTGATTTATATGTAGGCTGCATTGTTCTTATATTTTCCCAGTACACAGCACACAACAACAGAATACAAGACAATTTTGTGAATTTCCATTTTGTTGTTCACTAGCTACATTTTCCCTATAAATAAAGGAATTGAGCAAATGGTTTCTAAATTCCTTTTTTTTTAATTTTTATTTATTTATTTATTTATTTATTTATTTATTTATTTATTTATTTATTTAATTAATTTTTATTCTTTGCCCCAGGGGTACAGGTCTGTGAATCATCAGGCTTACATCTTTCATAGCATTCACCAAAGCGCAAACCCTCCCCAATCCATAACCCATCCACCCTATCCCTACCCTCCCACCCCCCAACTAAATTCCTTCTAATTCAATTTCTATGGGGTTTCCTGGCTGATATGTCTAGGTATGTGTATATAGACACACAGATATACACATATGTCTATAAGACCATATATATATTTATGTATATATATGGTCTTGTTGAAATCCTAGGCAAATGAAGAGCACAAATTCATGTGAGTCAAGAAACAATGTATAGGGCAGCATTGAAGAATAGAGCATGTTAATGTAGATTGCATGAAACAAAAGGAAAAAGGTTTTAAAAATTATAGAAAAAAGCTCTTTTTAAAAAGATGTTATTTATTTATTTGAGAGAGACAGCGAGAGAACAAGCTGGGGGAAGGACAGAGTTAGAAGGTGAAGCAGACTCTCTGCTGAAGAGGGAGCCCAATGCGGGGCTCAATTCTAGGACTCCAAGATCATGACCTGAGCCAGACAGACACTTAACTGATTGAGCCACCCATGTGTCCCCCAAAAAAGATTTTATTAGTACCCCAACTGTTTTTTTTCCTTTCTTAGAATTAACATTAAAAGGAAAAAAAGTGTAAGTAAATGAAAATTTTTGAGGAAAATATTAATAATGTTACATTGAAACTGGAAATTGGATTGATAAAAGAATAAANTCCTTTCTTAGAATTAACATTAAAAGGAAAAAAAATGTAAGTAAATGAAAAATTTTGAGGAAAATATTAATAATGTTACATTGAAACTGGAAATTGGATTGATAAAAGAATAAAGCAAATGTCAGGGGAGAAAGTAAAAAACAAAAAAAATGAGAAAAGCATTTTTTTGCTATTTAAAATATGACCTTTCATGTGACTAAAAGTGCAAGCTTGTGTTTACAGAGAGCTTCTGCAGTCCCTATCAACATCTTTGTTAATAGATACACAGGCATATGAGAATATGCAAGATCCCATGGATTTTTTAAGAACTCTAAAAGTAGGTATAGCATAAGAAGTGATTTGAAGAAACCGCAGGTAATCCCATGTCTACTAAGGGGAAGAAAATAGGAGTTAGATATAAATTACTACCATTTCTTTTTTTTAAAATTTATTTTGTTTTATTAAGTTCAACTGGTCAACACAGAGTACAACATTAGTTTTTGTTGTAGTGTTCAACAATTCATTAGTTGCATATAACACCCAGTGCCCATTCCAACATGTGCCCTCCTTAATACCCATCATCTGATTACCTCATCCCCCTACTCCCTCCATAACCCTCAGTTTGTTTCCCAGAGTCCAGAGTCTCTCACAGCCATCTCTTTCACAGACTACTGTAATAGCCTCCTACCTAATCTGTCATATTAATTTTTCTAAAACATGAATTAAATTGTATTACCTCCTTGCTAAAAGCATTCATTCCCTTAGGCATAACACTGACCTCTGCATGTGACATACAAAGCCTTGAATAAATAGTTCTTGTCTCAAGTCACCTCAAGTCTCATCCTGCTTCTCTCTCTGTTCACTAGATTTCACCAGCATGGTTCCATCCTGGGTTCATATGCTACACCAACCTAATTCAGCTGGATCGGCACATGTAACCCCTCTGCCCACAACTGTCTCTTTCCAGTCCTCTAGATCTGAGCTGAAATCACATTTTCTAAGGCACTTCCTGAGGTATCCTCTATCTAAGTGCGCCAGTTAGATTTACTTCATAATAGCCACCCCAATTGTATTTTAAAACAAGAATCGTTTTGTAGCTCATGACCTTTTAGTCAACAATTTTGGCTGCACTCAGCTGGGCCATTCTGATCTTGCATGGATTGTTCATTTAGCCCATTCATTAGGAGCTAGGAAGCCTGGCCTCTGATCTATGTGGTTTCTTGTGATCTAAGAGCCTAGGCCAACTGGTTCACATGGTGGAAGGGATGAGTATAGCACGTGCATGTGTGTGTGTGTGTGTGTGTGTGTGTGTGTGTGTGTNGTGTGTGTGTGTGTGTGTGTGTGTGTGTGTGTGTGGTGTGTACGTGAGAGAGAGAACATGAGTAGCAGATCTCAGAACCATTCTAGGCCTCCCAGACACATGCTTAGAGCAGGCACACACCCACTTCTGCCACAGTCCATCGCCAAATTAGGTCACAAGGCAGCAAGAGGAGAGCAAATACACTCCAGCTCTTGATGAAAGAAGCTAGCGTCACATTTCAAAGACTGTAGAAACAGAAAGGATAAAGAACTGCTGCCGCTTTTCCAGTGGACTACACTGTTCCACATGAGGCAGCATCCTGTTTATTCTTTTGTACTGCCCGTCAAATGTGTTTCACAAGCTCAATGTTCACCGGCTTATTGGTTGTTACTCCCTCTAGACTAGAAACTCTATGAGAGCAGAGGCTGTGTCTTTTTTGTTAAGATACTACAGCCATGGGCTAGCACAATGCCTGGCATATAGTGTCCACTTAATAAATATTTAAAATAACAAATAAAAAACTTATATAGAAATGATTTCATTTACAGTTTTATAAATATAAAATGTCTTGTTAAGACTCTTATGTTGATNTTTTTTTTTTGTTTTTGTTTTTTTTTTTTTAAAGATTTTATTTATTTCACAGCGGGAGGGAGATCACAAGGAGGCAGAGAGGCAGGCAGATAGAGAGTGGGGGAAGCAGGCTCCCCGCTGAGCAGGGAGCCCGATGCGGGCCTCGATCCCAGGACCCTGAGATCATGACCTGAGCCAAAAGCAGAGGCTTTAACCCACTGAGCCACCCAGGCGCCCTAAAATGTCTTGTTAAGACTCTTATGTTGATCATCTACCCACAATCCCAGTAACTAGCAACAGCCTTAAAATTTATAACAGCAATGGAAGAAAATTCAATCACAAAAACTGGACAAGAAACTTGCATAACTGGAATGCACTGTCTTATTAAAAAAGAATGGAGATAACTTAATTTGCTCTGTGCAGTCATGTGTCAGGCACTATGCTGATAAATTTGCTCACACCATCACCTGTCTGCAAAGCTAATAAGAGAAAAGAAGAAAGGTGCCCTCAGAGAGATAGCATGAGGTCTCTGACTTGGGGAACTGGTGTTTGGATTATTGGCAGGATCTGGGGAAAGCCGGTACACATAAGGTGGAAAGGAATGATACGAAGACTTCATGTGTCTTTCATGCTGGTATGTGACTACTTGGGCCTTAATAAAATACAAAGTTGATATGTAATATAGATCTTTTCCTAAGGAAATTTGTCTCAATTGACTCCAGAATTTTAGCTCTCTTCCCAAATAACACCCCAAATAGAATACTGCTTAGAAGCAATAAGTATTTAAGGAAGCTATATACAGTTGAGATTTCATGAACTGAATTTTCTTAAGATGAACCAGGGCATCAGAAAATACTGAGAATTAAACGCTATGACAATTTCTCTGCTTATTCCGTGAATTAGACAAAGCAAAAAATTGACTTTTATATTGGCAATGCTGATACATAGCTTGAACATGAAAAATTCATTTTGTTTAATGATAAGAAAGTACAATAAGGCAAATGGAACTTATTCTTATAAAACACAGAATAATCATTATAATATTAATACTGTATTTGCGAAGCACTGTGTGTTTTCAAACTTTTTATAGAGTGAAAACTTTTTGGCCAATGAAATTCAGAATTAAAGAGGTTCACAAATAAATCCAACACTCCTAACTCTTACACGCTGTTTTCTGATCTAATGGCAAATAACAAATACATATAAAATAAATAAATCAGATCTAAAGAATTGATTGGCATGATGCTTAATGAATTGTAAGACCCCAAGAGTGTACTAACTTTCTCCTTAAACAGTCAATATTTATTAAAGAATACAGAAGCCAAACTGTCTATAATTAAAACATTAAAATATAATTTCAGTTAAATTTCTGATTTATAATGATGTAGATAAGTTCGATTTATTTGTTGTTCCAGCTTCATCAATTCTCCCTATCCTGTCTAGATTCCCAGTCTTCAGTGTCTTCATGCTCAAATCATATTTGTATGAGAAGAAAATTCAAGTTTATTAAAAACAAAATTAAAAAGTCTTTCAAGGGAAAAATAATGAAACAAGATGGGATGGGGAAGGAGACAAACCATAAGAGACTCCTAATCTCACAAAACAAACTGAGGGTTACTGGGGGGTGGGAGAGTAGGGATAGGGTGGATGGGTTATGGACATTGGGGAGGGTTTGTGCTTTGGTGAATGCTGTGAAAGATGTAAGCCTGATGATTCACAGACCTGTACCCCATGGGCAAAGAATAAAAATAAAATTAAAAAAAAAAGTCTTTCAAGGGGAAGTAAGATGATCATATTTTGTATGCTTTCTATAATTCTGTTTTCAAGATAAAAATATAAATAGTTCATAATAAAAAAACAACTTTGTCAAGGTATTGAGTATTTGTGGTTTGGCAAACCTGTAACAGCATTTACTTCCATGACTAGAAAGCAGGAGAGCTTCTCTTTGGTGTGTCCTGGCCAGCCTGGTATGAACTGAATTGTCCCCCTAAAATGGCTGTGTTGAAGCCATAACTCCTACTACCTTAAAATGTGCTGTTTGGACATAGGGCCTTTACAGAGGAAGTTAAAGTTAGATGAGGTCACATGAGTGGGCCCCAGCCACCTGACTGGTCCTTACGAGAAGAGCACACACGGAGCAGAGGCAGAGACACACACATATGGACAGGAGGCCATATGCCTGCACAGCAAACAGGTTCTCATGTGCAGGCCAAGGAGAGAAACTCCAGCAGAAGACAAACCCGCCAACACCTGGATCTTGGATTTTTAGGCTCCAAAACTATGAGAAAACACATTTCTGCTGTTTAAGCCAAAAAGGTTCCAAAAACATTTTGTTACAGCCTCCTTAGCAAACAAATACATCTACCCACACAAAAAAATGCCTCTAACGCCAGGCAGAAGGCCACTGGCTCCAGCTATAGAAATGGTCATGATCTGGCTGTGCATCTCTAGTCGCACAGAGCTTGTAAAGTCGTCAGCCTCCCAGGAACTCACTCTCCTCTGCCCTCTCTTCTCTGAAACCACTAATCAAAGGCTCAAACATGTCCTTTTTACTCAGAATCTACTCTCTGACTGTGTCCTGACAGACCCCAGAGCTGAGTGGACTCTGTGTTACACAATTGTCTAAGTTTCTTGGCCATTCCCATGCCCTCTGTGCCCAGACTCCCTGATCAAGCTGACCTCTCGTTTATGGCTTCTCTAGCTTGCAGTGTTGGACAGCTGTATAAGACATTGGGTCTACTCATTAGATTTGTTCCCAGCATATGGAAGGGATTATTAAAGGTGTCGGAGACTATTCGGGGGCTCATGTGTTCCTTACACAGATGGGTGGTCGGGGACAGGCAGATGCTGGCAGAAATCGATAGTTTTTCTTACAGATAGTATACAGGGAAAAGCTCAAGTCTCACAGCACTACCGCATATGCTCTTTCAGAATTTTCATGACCAAAGAGGTAGAGAATCCTGTCAAAGCTCTAGCTTAGATATCAGGGTAGGAGAGGTATTCATGCCCAGGCACGGGGAGGATAATGGGCTCTGTGATGCTTCTCCTTCATCCTGGAAGAGAAAATATCACATTGGAGATATATTTTGATTCTTCGATTTATGTCTTGAGATCTCCTGGTATTTCAGGAGAAACGTAGTGTATTCAATGCTGTGAAGGCACTTACTTGCCAGTATATATACTCCAGGAAAGGAAAAAGGAGGTGCCACTGGCAACTTGAAAGGCACATTTTGAGTCTCTCTCACAAACACTGCAGGCACTTTCGAGTCACTGATGTGCAGCCTATTTTTATAAAATGCCAACTCTGTGTGTAAACAAACTTTTTTCCCTCAAACCAGCAAGATTTCTGATCTGGATAGAAACTGAAGAAGCATTAAAAGTGCTGGGGCTCCCCCTAATGATCATCAGGCCAAAACAAGACATTTTTTGGTTTTACAAAATTTATTTCTTCGCACCTTTGACAAATGGTATTGAGCATGCTAATCTACTTAGGTCTCTGCTTTGCTCAAACTATACAAACCCCTGGTGGCCTGGGTTTAAGTGTCCTAGGGGAATTCCGACTCCATCTGCCTCAACAGACTGCACTCTGTCTAAAACTGAACTCCCCACGTTGTCATTTCCCCACACCTGCTTCTTTGCCTACATTCCTTCTCTGGGGTAGATTTCACTCAACTCCCAAAGCCAGCAGTTGGAGGCCTCCTTGGTAGTGTCCATGCTCTCTTAAAGGTGCGTTTTGTCCCCTCATCATAAATTTGGATGTTTCTGTCCTATGAGAGTCAGCAGCATCACCGATAGCCATGAACTCCTTCTTGCTGGCTCACCAGCTTTGTTCTGCTGCTCCATTCCATGGCCTCCTCTTTACTATGGCCATTGCTGCTCACTTCCCTTCTCTTCTGACATCTTCACGTTAGCATCCTCCCAGAAATCCTCCATATCTCATTGTGTGCAAATACTTAACTTAGCCAATCATGATCGGATCCCAGCTATTTCCCTAATCACCACTAAAGAAAGGGTAGGGAGATTGGACCACCAATAGCTACATTTATCAGAATGATGAAGAATTATCTTCACTGGTTCCTCAATTTTTTTCAAGATGCCTCTCAAATTTTCTTGTTGTTATAAAGGTTCCATTGTCACAAGTTTCACAGACATTTGACTAATGGTAGTGAGTGAATGAATAAAGCCTACTGGTTCAGAGGGAGATGAAACTAAATATGCTCTGGCTTATGATGAATAGAGTTTATCTCACCTTTATATTAGTTTCTTGCATCGTATTATTCTAATGACATTAAAAACTGAAATTACAGTAATTATTAGGAGAACATACAATTTTAGTATATGTGCTGCTGAATCAAGCACTATTAGGAGGATATACAAATCAGTAACTGGTGACTGTACCACTACCTCAAAATAAATTAAATTGTTTCTTTATTCTCTGTATAAAAATGAGAGTGCTTTTTACATTCTCTTAGCTATAATTTTCTTCATGTTAAAAATGGATATTTGAGGTTAGGCTACTTTAAAAAAAAAAACATTTACTTAATTTAGAGAGAGAGAGCACAGAGGGTGAGAAGAGAGGCAGAGGTAGATAGAAACGCAAGCAGATTCCCTGCTCCATCTCAGGACCCTGAAATCATAACCTTAGCCAAAACCAAGAGTCAGATGTTAAAGTGACTGAGCCATCCAGGTGCCCCAGAGTTAGTCTGCTTTTTAAAATTTTTTTCACATAAACCAAAGTTCTTTAGAAATAACTCAAACTTAAATATAGAATTGGCTTAGAATGTTCAAAACCTCAAAAAAACAGACCTGAATGAACAATAGAAATTTATTTCAAATAGGAGAGGAGACTTAATGCACAGTTTTTGGTTTCCTGAACGAAAAGAGGAAGGCTGTGCCCCCGTGCATTATTCTTTCTTTTTAAGATGAGAGTTTGCTTTATATTAGAGTCTATCTCTTCAGTTTGGAGCAATCCTAGGATTTTAAAATTTTAGTAGGATAAACATCTTAGAGTTCTTTTGGAACCCTTTTGGAAAATCCAAAGAAGTGATTAACTGTGAGGAAAGTAGTAATATATGACTAATTTAAATGGTGATGTTCCTTGAGTTTATTATGTTCTCAGATTTCAATTTGCATATAGTGTTCTAATTGCCTCTTGATCCCCCCTTTTTTTAATATAATCATTGGGAACACAGTATTTATAATAAATATTTCATAGTTCACCCTATCTCTTTATAATAAGTATCTAGTTAAGAATTATTTTGGAGGTGTCTGGATAGCTTAGTCAGTTAAGCATCTGCCTTTGGTTCAGGTCATGATCCCAGGGTCCTGGGATTGAGTCCCACGCAGGGCTCCCCACTCAGCTTCGAGTCTGTTTCTCCCTCTCCTTTTGCCCCTCCCCTTTGTTTGTGCTCTCTCGGCTCTCACTCTAAATAAATACATAAAATCTTTTTAAAAAGGAATTATTTTGAGAAAGGACCTCAAGGGAAGATGATGGAGTAGAAGGACCCCTAAGCCCACTCTGTCCTACATTTATACTTAGATATCACTCACCTCCATGTGACTAAAACTGGAGCCTGATCAGAAGACTGACAGAACAAACTCCACAACTAAATGTGGAGAAAATACTGCATCTGAGAGATTAGAAGGGGTGGAAATGATGGTTGGTTGGGGGCTTCCCACAGGAGGGAGAGAGCTATGGGCATTAGAAGGAAAAGAAATAGTTCCTTGAACCAGGGAGCCCACATGGGGAAGATGAATCCCCATAATGTCTGGCTTTGAAAACCAGAGGGTGTGAATTGCCTCAGTTGGAATAACCAGCAGGATGTGCTGCCTAGACAATGCAGGGGGTGAGCAATACCTGGGTCCCTCATCCTTGAAAAGACAGCAGCCCACTGAGAGACAATATAGAAGCAACAGTTTGCACAATGCCCTGGGCAAATGGGAGGAATATATGTTTTATACTGATTTCAGAGCATGTTTGGGGACTTCTCCTAGAACAAAGGAGTTGGCAGGCACCTTTTTCTTCTCTTGCCCACTCCCCACCCCAGTGCACATAAAGAGAGGGCCATCTGCAAGGGGGAGCACTGCACAGACACTTGCAACCTAACCTGCTAGTGGTGTGCCCCACTCACATTCTCCTGAGGACTCCCCCACTCCAAACCTGCTGGCCTCCACCCTGGTCTCATCACAAATTTTGCTAGTACCACATGTAGGCCCTGCCTAGCCACTTCACACACAAACAAAAAGCACCCTCCGCTGCTGTGCTTTAGGGGATCTAGCCTAGGACTAGCAGCTCAGGGTAAATTTTGCTAACACCACCCCTGAGCCCTCCTGTAGTTACATCCCCTCAAAGCCAGCCTCCTTGGAATTCACTAACACCACAGAGAGCAAGCACAGCTCACAACAGGGAGATAGTGCAGATGTCTGGACTGAAAGACAAAGTGACTCAGTCACAAAAGCACGATGCAAGCAATATACAAAGGAGAGTCCCCTGCAGTGTCAGGTTCTGGGGAACAGGGGACAGACACTGCATTGCAGGGCACTATAGGACCTCTTCATTAGACCACTCCTTTCAAGAGCAGAAGACACAGTAGAGACACAGAGAGGGAGACCAAATGAGAAGACAGAGGAATATGTCCCAAATGAAAGAACAGGACAAAATCATCACAGGATGCTCTTGCTCTTCACCTAAGTGAAACAGAAATAAGTGATACTCCTGATAGAGAATTTAAAGTAATGATCACATGCTGAACACTACACTAGAAAATAATGATGTACTATATGTTAGCTAACTGAACATAATAAAAAGAATAAAGTAATGATCATAAAGATAATCACTAGGCTTCAGAAAAAGGATGAAGGACATCACTAAGACCTTAACAGAGATATCAAAAATAACATCAGAGATGAAGAATACAATACATAAAATTAAAAACACAATAGATGGAATAAATTGCATGGTATGGGAAAGCAGGGGAAAATATCAGTGAATTAGAAAATAAACTAATGGAAAGCAATCAAGCTAAACAGCTGAGAGATAAACAAATACTGCATAATGAGAATAGTTTTAGTGACTCCATCCAGTGTAATAACATTTGCATTATAGGAATCCCAAAAGGAGAAGAGACAGAAAGAGGGGCAGAAAATATATTTGAAGAAATAATAGTTGAATACTTCCCAAATCTGGGGAGAGAAACAGAGATCCTGATCCAAGAGTCACAGAGATTCCCCCAACAAATTCAACCCAAGGAGATCCACACCAAGACATGTAGCAAATAAAATGGAAAAAGAAAAAAAGGAAAACTGGTAAAACTGAATTTTAAAGTTTGCAAGAGAGAAGAAGACAGTTACCTACAAAGGAAACCCCATAAATCAGCAAGAGCTGACTTTTCAGCAGAAAATTGGGAAGCCAGAAGAAAGTGGCATGATACATTCAAAGTGTTGAAAGGGAAAAATCAGCAGCCAAGAATATTCTAACAGCAAGGTTATCATTCAGAATAGAAGGAGACATAAAGAGTTTCCCAGAAAAAAGTTAAAAGAACTCATGACCACTACACCAACACTGCAAGATATGTTAAGGGGGACTCTCTGAATAGGGAAAAAAAATAAGTAAGAGAGTAAGAAAAATAGGAAGCATGAAAGAAAAAAAAAAGTATACCTGTAAAAATCACTCAAGAGAAGCACAAAATAAAATAATGTAAAATATGATACCAAATATGTGAAACCTGGAGGAGAGAGGAGTAAAGAATGAGTTTAAAATTGTGACCATCAGCTTAATATAGACTGCTATATACAGAGGATGCTATATATAAAACAAATGGTAATTACAAATGAAAATCACTAACAGAGTATGCAAAAAAATAAAGAGTAAAGAATCCAACTAAATTACTAAAGAAAAGCAGCAAGCCGTGAAAGAGAAGAAAGGATCAGAGAAAAAAAACTATAAAAACCATAACAAAATAAATAACAAAATGGCAATAAATACGTAGCTACCAATAAATACTTTGAATGTAGATGGACTCAATTCTCCCATCAAATGACATAGAGTGACTGTGGGTACAGAGAGAGAGAGAAAAAAGGACACATCTATATGCTGCCCAAAAGAGAGTAATTTGAGACCTAAAGACACCTGAGATTGAAAGTGAGGGGATGGATAACAATTTATCATGCCAATGAATGTCAAAAGAAAGCCAGAGTAGCAGTACTTACAGCAAACAAAATAGACTTTAAAACAAAGTCTGTAAAAGACACAAAGATGGACACTCTAAAATCATAAAGAGGATAATCCAACATAAGATAAGCAATTCTAACAGTTTATGTACCCAACATGGGAGCACCCAAATACATAAGACAGTTAATAACAAACATAAAGGCACTAATAAGTAGTATATAACAATAGTAGTATATATTATTTATATATTTATATATTTTATATATATTATATATTTATATATATATATTTATATAATACTATATATATATATAGTATTATATAAGTAGTATATAACAATCACCTACACTGATGGATAGATCATCTAAACAGAAAGTCAACAAAGAAACAATGGCTTTGAATGACACACTGGACTGGATGGATTTAACAGATATATTCAGAACATTCCATTCTAAAATAGCAGCATACACATTCTTTTCAAATGTGCATAGAACATTCCCCAGAATGGATCACATATTAGGCCAAAAAAGAAACCTCAAAAAATTCAGAAAGACTAAAGTCATACCATGCATTGTTTCTACCACAGTACAATGGAGCTCAAAGCCAACCACAGAAAAAAATCTGAGAAGACCACAAATACATGGAGATAAAGTAACATGCCACTGAACAATGAATGGGCCAACCAGGAGTTCAAAGAAGAAATTTAAAAGTACATGGAAACAAATGGAAATGAAAACACAACAGTCCAAAATCTTTGGGATGCAGCAGAAGCAATTCTCAGAGGGCTATTTATAGCAATACAGGCCTACCTGAAGAAGCAAGAAAAATCTCAAATAAAACAACCTAACCTTACACCTAAAGGAGCTAGAAAAAGAACACTAAATAAAGTCTAAAGCCAACAGAAGAAAGGAAATAATAAAGATGAGAGGAGAAATAAATGATATAGAAACTAAAAAAACAAAAACAAAAAAACCAATAGAACAGATCAATGAAACCAGGAGCTGGATCTTTGAAAAAAATCTATAAAATTGATAAACCTTTATCCAGACTTATCACAAAGAGGAAGGACCCAAATAAATAAAATCACAAATAAGAGAGGAGCAGTAACAACCAACATCATAGACATACAAACAATTATAAGACAATATTATGAAAAACTATATGGGAACAAATTGGACAACCTAGAAGAAATGGATAAATTCCTGAAACATATAACCCCCCCAAACTGAAACAGGAAGAAACAGAAAAATTTGAATAGATTGATTACCATTGAAGAGATTGAATCAGTAATCAAAAAGATCCCAACAAACAAAAGAGCGGGATCAGGCAGCTTCACAGGCGACTCTACCAAACATTTAAACAAGATTTAATACCTATTCTTTTCAAACTATTCCAAAAGGTAGAAAAGGGAGGAGAACTCAAATTCATTCTATGAGGCCAGTACTGCCCTGATACCAAAACCAAATAAAGACACCACTAAGAAAGATTACTACAGGCCAATATCTCTGATGAACGTAGATGGACAAATTCTCAACAAAATACTAGCAAACTGAATCCAACAATACATTTTAAAAAATCATTCACCATGATCAAGTTGAATTTATTCCAAGGATGCAAGGGTAGTTCAATATTCACAAATCAATCGACATGATACATCATATCCGTAAGAGAAACGATAAAAACCATATATGATCATTTCAATAGATATGGAAAAGCATTTGACAAAGTACAATATCCATTCATGATGAAAACCCTCAGCACAGTAGATTTAGAGGGAACATATCTCAACATAAGAAAGACCTTATATAATAAAACCTACAGTTAACACTGTACTCAATGGGGGAAAATCAAGAGGTACAAGGTCAGGATGGCTACTGTCACCACTTTTATCCAACCTAGTCCTAGCCACAGCAATCAGGGAAAAAAAAAAGGAAATCAAAGGCATCAAAATTGGTAAGGAAGATGTAAAACTTTCACTATTTGTAAATGACATGATACTATATATATAAAGACTCCAGCAAAAAACTATTACTGATAAATGAATTCAGTAAAGTCATAGGAAACAAAATCAAAGTACAGAAATCTGATGCATTCTATACACTAGTAATAAAGCAGCAGAAAGAGGAATTAAGAAAACAATCTCATTTACAATTGTATCAAAATAATAAGATACCTAAGAATAAACCTAACCAGAGGTAAAAGACATGTACTCTGAAAACTATAAAACATTGATGAAAGAAAATGAAGATAACACAAGGAAGTGGAAAGACATTCCAGGTTCACAGAATAAAACAACAAATATTGTTACAATGTTTATAGTACCCAAACCAATCTACATATTTCATGCAATCCCTATCAAAATACCAACAACATTTTCCCCAAAACTAAAACAAACAATCCAAAAATTGATATGGAACCACAAAAGACTCCAAATAGTCAAGGAAATTATGAAAAAGAAAAGCAAAGCTGGAGGTGTCACAATTCCAGATTTTAAGTTATATTACAAAGTGGTAGTAATCAAAGCAATATGGTACTGGCACAAAAATTGACATATATATCATGGAACAGAATAGAAAACCCAGATATGAACCCACAATTACATGGTCAATTAGTCTTCTATAAAACTGGAAAGAATATCCAATGGGATAAAGACTGTCTCTGAGACAAATGGTGTTGGGAAAACTGGGAAGCTACCTGTAAAAGAATGAAACTGGACCACTTTGTCACACCACACACAAAAATAAACTCAAAATGGATTAAAGACCTAACTGTGAGACCTAAAACCATAAAAGTCATACAAAAGAACCCGGATAGTAATGTCTCTGACATCGGTCTTAGCCATAATTTTCTATGTGTCTTGAGGCAAGAGAAATAAAGGCAAAAATAAACTACTGGGACGACAACAAAATAAAAAAACCTGCACAGTGAAGACCTTTGACCAAAAATGCAATCCACCACACTCATTTCCTAGTTGCCCCAATTCATCCTGTATACTCCACATCTACTGGGGGCAGGGCAGAAATAGGAATTGCCAGGAGAGGCAGCAGTAGTATATGGTGGACACACAGTTTCCGTGCCAGAAGCAGGCATGCCTGACAGATGACACATGATACCATTTACTGTGAGATGAAACGATTTCCTGAAAACTTGTGTGGAAATGGCAGGAAGCAAAAGAGGTGCTGAAATCCTGTCAGGATAGTGAAATTTTGGTAATTCATATTTATGTGACCATTTTGTTCTAACCTGCCATTCAGTAAAGGCCTAAGAATGTCAAGTTTATGAGCACTGAGGGACCTAAATAATTAATATTGTTAAAATAGTTAAATAAAGGCACTGCATATCTCCATATACTTATTTTATTATGTTCAAAACAATCATCAATGAGAAAATATCTGAAGATATGAATATCAGTTCATGTTTCTATCCTTGCCAAAAATAAATAAAATAAGCAATTTAATCTTTCAAAGGTCAACTTTAGCCTTCATTAGTGTCATGAAAAACAAATACTTGTTTCTCAGTCTACACTTATCATTAGCTCAGCATTGCTGATTCCACCCTTTGGATACATATGGACAAACAGAACAAAGCAGGGACAGAAATTTTTGCAGGAAGAAGCAGCTTATCCAGGTAATTGTTTTCCACAAGCCACCTTTACCTACACCAAATTCCACAGAATGTATCCCCAGTTTTCCCTGCAGAAAGTCCACCTGCCTAACAGTAAAAATACCACAGACTGAATCTCATAGCCCATATTCACCAGGGGTCCTATTGATAGCAAGGGGTCGTTGGTGCTCACACTCTGAATGCACCATGGTCTAGGGCTCTCACTGAAAGGCAGTGCCCATGTATGTGCTGGAAAGGCCAAATTACCTCAGGTTTCCAAAGCAGTACCCCGTAACCTGACTTATTACACAACCATCAGCCTTAGCCCTTTCATAGCCCGTCCACAGAAAGACAGGTGCAGAGTGATCGGAGTGGGCATGTATGGCTACTCATATGCAATGAAAATGGTGCTTTACTATGCACACAGCAGGGGCAACTTTTTATTGAACAATTTTCTAAGTCTTTTTTGGTGTTAAAACTATGTAATGGTTACATAATATTTCATAAAAAAATCATGTAACATACTTCATCTTCGAGTCATTGAATTCATTTTCAATATTCTTCTGTCATGTAATATGCTGCAGTAAACAACCTTACACAGTTTTGTTCAGATGTTATTGTATCCTTAAGACAGGCAATGAGGACTTTGATTTGGGATTCCAAAGTAGACATATTTTGAAACCTGTTTTGCTTGATAGCCCTCCTGGACTATACAGTTTAATATTTCTTTCCATCATTTTCACATATAATTGTCTACACAAAACATCAATAGTCTTTGGAATGACCAATAACGTGAGAGAGAAAAAAGATACAACAATATTTTAATTTGTAATTTTCACCATATTTCCTGTTTCTTTTTGCTGTACGTGTTTATTATCATGTGAATTACCATGTGTTTTCCCATTTTCCTATTGGGGTATTCATAGATTTCCTTTAAATGCATAAAAAGTATGTATACAAGTGATATTAAGCCTTAAGTATCATAAATATTAAATTCTCTTACAACCCTTTCCAGTCTGGGTTTGGGTTTTTCAATTGTTTTTGAAATCAGATCTGCCAATTTTTTTTTTTAAAGATTTTATTTATTTATTTCACAGAGGGAGAGAGATCACAAGGAGGCAGAGAGGCAGGCAGAGAGAGAGGAGGAAGCAGGCTCCCCGCTGAGCAGGGAGCCCGATGCGGGCCTCGATCACAGGACCCTGAGATCATGACCTGAGCCGAAAGCAGAGGCTTTAACCCACTGAGCCACCCAGGCGCCCATAGATCTGCCAATATTTAACTCTGTAGTTTCTGGCTTAGATGCCAGAAGTTTTGAGGGGTCTGTCTCCAGACTACTTGTTAATCAAGGCATGAGGAAGAGCAGGTTCTGGGGAGGGCTGAGGGGTATCTTAGGGAGGAAAGATCACACAGTTCCTGCCACCACAGAGACCTTCATGGCCTCCAGAGGGAGCTCTAGTGTTGGGGATAGGGATAGTCAGTGGGTGTTCAGAAGGGAAGTATAGCCCAGTCTTTTTTTTTTTTTCCCCCCTCTCTAAAGCCTGGTTGTGTATTTAAGCACTGAATTGATTCTTGACTTTTGTTTGATAGCTTAATAGGATAGTTTGCAATTCTACACTCTGAAATGTATCTTCATATAGCTTAAAAAAAAACACTATGCTTTTTACCTGAGGATTTTCACAAAGCAGCAAAAATATAAGTATTTTTCTAGAAAGAAATATCCTTTCCAAATACATATACACACCCCAAAATAGACTTACAACAATTACAGGTTAACTGTTTTTAATTAAAGGTCACTGATCATGATTTTCATAGCTCCCAACATATTATCTGGCCAGTAGAAAACATTTAAGACATAGTAAATTAAAATATTACTCTTAAAAGATGATACTGAAATTACTCT
Organism: Ailurus styani; assembly: GCA_002007465.1. Taxonomy (NCBI): domain Eukaryota; kingdom Metazoa; phylum Chordata; class Mammalia; order Carnivora; family Ailuridae; genus Ailurus; species Ailurus styani. The sequence continues at coordinate 137,860 of LNAC01000896.1, forward strand.
CAAATGTACATATTTTCCCATATAATTTTCCAAAATGTATTTTTCAATTTTCACTTCCCTTTTAAAAAACATTTATGTATTTATTTTAGAGAAAAAGAGAGAGAGAGAGCACATGCACATACATCCATTCAGGGGAAGGGCATAGGGAGAGAATCTCAAGCAGATGCCCCACTGAGCGGGGAGTCCCATGTAGGGCTGGATTTCAGGATGCTGAGATCATGGCCTGAGCAGAAACCAAGTGTCAGACAACTAGCCAACTGAGCCGCCCAGGAGGCTCCCCCCCAATTTTCACTTCTACCAGCAGTACCTGTTGCTCTGACCCTTCATTATCTCTTTGCACAGTACACTTTCTCTTTTTCTTTATTACAGTAATAATAGTCTGTCCTACTGCTTGTAATTTAGATGTTGGCAATAACTAATCAAATTGGACATCTTTTCAATGCTTTATTGGCCATTTGGTTGTCTCCTGTTTGAAGTGTTTGTTTAAGCTTCTTCCATGATTTCTGTTTCCTATTTCCTTGTCTGTATTTTTCTTATTGATTTGTGAAAGCTCATTATATATCCTGATTACAAGTTCTTTGACCATTTTATGTATGACAAATATCTTCTTGTAGACTCTGGCTTGTGTTTTTATTCTCTTAATGGTGTATTTTAATGAACAGAAGTTCTTAATTTTAATATAATCCAATTTGTCATTATTTCTTTTCTGGTTTCTGATATCTATGATTTAAAAAAACCCTTGCTTACTCAACAGTTGTAAAGGTATTTTCCTATGCTTTATTTTGGAAAATACATTGTTTTGCCTTTCATATTTTGATCTTCAGTCCTCTTGGTGAATACAGTATCATTAATGTGATCAATCTTGCCTTTGAGGCTTGAAGAATAAAGGACATAGGGAACGTTGTTAGTGATGAATGTGTTCTGTGTCTTCAGTGTGGTAGTTATACAGTGCTATATATTTCTCAAAAATTAGCAAAAGTACATTTAATAAAGGATCCTTTTATTGTAAGTAATTGTACTTCAATAAAATTGATTAAAAATAGCCATCTTGAGGTATTTTCCTTTTTTTTGAACTTGGATATTCATATATCCAAAATTATTTATTTGAAAGTTTGAATTGGAACCTATTAGAAACATAGAAATACATAGAGTCTAAGAAGTTTGTTTAATTTCCACTGCTCACTGTGAAATCTTCACAATAATTCCAAATTAAATATTGTTTAATAAAAGCTTCCTATTGTTGCATAACTCATTGTTCGCAATGCTACTGATAAGCAATAATAATGGGCTGGAATTGTCAGACTATTTATAATTCAAAGCTTGATAATTTATTTCACATTATTTAAATTTTTATCTAAAGAGTTCTGCTTTTCATGTTTTAAACAGCTGTGAAACCATAAAAGTTGAAGTATAGAAGGTCAATTTCAGCAATTTTTACTTGACTATAATAGAGTTTTATAAATCTCACCAAAAACCTTTAGAAGAGATTTGTAGCATATGTTTTTCTTATTCTCAAGAACTGTAACAAGTTTTTATTTGGTTCATATGTCACTGGATTATTATAATGAAGTCCCATTTCCTCTGTTTATACTTACCATTTGCATTTTTGTGAAAACATTTTTTTCTTTACAGTGAAGAGCCGGTGAGTGAGGAAAGCAGGCGATGAGTCAGTCATCCAAAATTTCAAAGGCATCACATCATAGTAGGAAATTTACTCAACAGCAACAGTTTGTAGTGCTAAGCAATGGGACTGGCCTGATTCATTTTTCAAAAATAAGGAAGGGTCAGTCCTATCACACCTTCTGGGCAGATATACCTGATGCCTAAGCCAAGCCTGATTTACATGTAGATGGAATAAATTATGTACTTTTTAGAAACAGTGGATTTTCTTGCCCCCTAAGTCCTATCTCATGTGTGTCTCAAGTCTACATAATCACTATATTAATTGTTCTCTGCATAGACCTGGACTATTTCTTTTGCTCATTTTGCTTCGGAAATCTTGTAATACAGATTTCAGGGTAGTCATACTACCTACTAGTATACCTACCTACTACTACATACTTACCACATACTACATGCATACATACATACATACTACATACTTTCAAGCCACATTAGTTAAAATTTTGGGGGACATCAGTCGGTCTTTGGGGAAGGGAGGCCATAAGTACCCCCAGGATTTATGGGATGCTGAAGCCCAGAGAGAGCCCGTGGAAAGCTAATGGCCACAATACCAGAATCCAACTTGTTTAACTTCAGGCAAGCCTTGGAGGAAACTATTAGATAGAGCATTAACCTTACTCTAAAAGTGATTCATACTTTAATTGCTAGAACAAAACTTACAATTTATATATTTCTTGCTAAACAATTGGGAAATTGGTCAGTTTGTTTGGATAGTATTCCAATGAGCCAGCATTTGAAGCATTTAGAGCATGAAGTCTGCTACTATGGTTCTATCTGGCTAAATAATTCCTTTCCAATACTCTGTTGATTAAATAATGTATTATGTTTCAGACATTGAGATACAGTCTGGAAATTTTAAAAAGGAGAAGGAAAAAGAGTGCTACAGACATAGTGCCTGGTTTCACATAATTTGCTTTCTATAAAAAATTGTAGGTTTGTATTGATGGAAAATGATTCAGCTTGACTTGTTTCAAAGTATATCTGTATTTCAATTAAGTTAAAATGATGCAGTATTTTTTCAAAGGAATTAAGAGCTGTTTTTGAAAATTTGTGATAATTTTAGGGAGGATAACAGTTGCTATATTCTGGGTTCTAAAAATGTTTTGTGATTTTGTGTATTCTGAATATTACCCAGATTGTCTCTTTTAGTCACTTCATCCAATCTACAGCCACAATTTTCTATCTTATCTTGCCCATAATGTTGTCCTTTATTTGGATTACTTCAACAATCTTTTGACAAGTGGATTGGTTTTTGTTAGCATCTTATGTATAAGGTACAGCTCCAAGCAATGCAGATACAACAGAAACAAGAATGACCAGACTTCAGCATTCACTGAGTTTATATTTCAATTTGTATATTAGTACACCCAAACAAAGAGATAAAGAAAATGTTATAACTATTTTGAAATAAATAAATAAATAAATAAACATGGAGGCATGACAGAGAGTAGTAAAATGCATGGGCTATTTCCTGAAGTTGACAATTGACCAAAGACCTGAACAGTGAAAAGGTCCAGATACTCAGAGGTGAGGAAGAGCAATACAGACAAAGGAAAGTGAATGAATGGGTCCTTTAGTCAGGAAAAGGCTTGGCATGCTGGAGCAGCCAAAAAAACCCCAAAATATATGTACTACGATGAAATTTGCCTAGTTAATTTTAACCTCACAGATAACTGGGAGATACTTCTCTATGGGTCTTTATCATTTTTGTTATCTTAGAGGAGAGGTACCAACTGGTCTTTTGTTCCAAAGAATCTTTTCAAGGATGTTGATGTAGAATAGAACATAAAGTTAGCCAGCCTATTGCAATAAAGCTCCCATTGTACACACACTCAGCAAAATTAAACCTGACGTTATATTTCGTCTTTATCATCTAGTCAATAATCACCACCAGCATCGAGTGGTTATTTTTATTTGAAGGATGCATGTAAGAGTCTAGTTTATGGTCTTGGAAAAGATACTCAAGGGCATTCCCTTCTGTACTTTAGCATCACTGATGCTAATTCCACAATTATGTACCCCTCTACAGCTCATCTTTGTTACATGCATCTCATTCCACATTTTGTACATATTCTAATTTATCCCTGAGTTCATTAAAACTCTCTCTGTACAACCACATTATTTGTAAAATTTATCTTAGTAATTTTCCAAGGACAATTAGGAAAACACTGAAATTTTAATAAATATTGAAAGAAGAAAATTTCTTCTTTTGCTCGGTAGTCTCCTCCTTTTTAACAACAATATGGATTCATCTTTCACCAATCTATCCTTTCTGAGGCAACTTGACAATATTTACCAATACTTCATCCCATTTTCTAGAATATGACAGACATTCAAATTAATTTCCTTTTTCAAAGTGTTGATGGCTTGTGAAATTAGACTCTGGGAGATAGCCTGGAAAAGTGATATGAGCTTCTCTCTCCCTTCAGACTTTCTGAATGAAGAGGCAGCACTTCCTCCATTTGAGAAATGCTTTTTTTTAAATTTTTATTTTATAAAGAGCAAATGCTCTATAAAGATGAAAAAATGGGAATCAAGAAAACTGCTACTTTTCATATAAGAACTCAGATAAGAATTAGGGGTCAAATGTAAATTATGTGTATGAACCACTTATGAAAAACAATAAGCAAGCAAACCACTTTATTTTAAAAACTGCCTCTGCAAAATTGAGGGATTTAAAAAAAATTTAAGTATCTCTTTTTGTTATGGAAAAAATTTTTCACATAGCTTTCAATTTTTTCATTTAATATCAATATGAAATAAAAAAGACATATTAAAGTGTAGGAAAAAAATACATACAATAAGATGTCATCAAAGGAGAAAATAACTCACCATAGCTGGACTCCTGTCTGTTATATTACAGATTCTGGATTTACATGTTTTTCTTAATTTGCATGGGTTCAAGCAATAAAAGGGGGTACACAAATATGGAGCAGAGGGTATGAGATTTGCCAATTTTCATATGTAGAACTGAAAGTTTGAGAAGCTGAGAGATGATTTCATTTAAATGAATAGTTCATATTAAACCAAAATGGCTTAATAAAGTATCTCACATAGTACCAGGAAAAACTTTCTTAAGCATATAGCATTCCTCAAACCTATAACTCTCTGTAGTTCTAAACAATCTAGATGGATGATTCTGTCTTTGAAACTGTGAAAAATCAACCACAACCAAATCATTTTCAAAAAAGCTTTTGCACAATCTGTCCAAGTGAAAAAAGTAAAGTCAACTGTCAGTGTAAATTACCTAACAGGAATATTTGAACTAATTTAGTTCAGGTGAAAAAACGGAAAATAAAATGATGGTCTATTAATTGTTTTGGGCTCTCTCTACCACTGGAGATATTTTAGAAAAGATGAAGAAATGAATAAATTAATGATAATTTAAAAAGGAGGAAATACAAATGATGGCAGTTGAAATGGGACCAGCTTGAGATGTGTCCCCTATTCCTGTGCACTCAGTAGGACACATCAGTGTTATGAGCAGAAACCCATCTCAGGATTTCTAATGCTGACAGAGATCAGCAATATCATGTCCACTGCTGCTGATGATCATGCAATTAAGTTCCAGGAGGATATTGTCAACAACAGTGTCTGAGACTTGCAAACCTTTGTATATCAATAATCTCCAGATTAAACATTCAAAACAAAGAAGAATCAAATATGAGGTGCATGGAAATTTTCTGGAGGGTTAGGAGGTCTTGTTATCAGTGCTCTTGTTTTTTTTCGACTATGAAAATCCTAGTAAAATGATTGAAATTCCTTTTGGGTCACCTATTGATATAAAGAAAATTGATGAGGTGGGGTTCTAGGTGCATGATGGCAATAAAGAATATTTAAAATTGTTAAATGGTTTAGTCATCTCCCCCCGTTGAATAAATGCCAGAATAAGGGGGCTTCTAAGTGCCTCTAACATTTCTGCTCAAGCTTAGGCTCAGTCTCCTCCTTGGTAGTTAAGTACTAGAGTATTTGTATGCACATGCACGTGCGCACACACACAGTGGTCATTGCCATATACAGGCTTGCAGTTGAGTCACTTCCTACTTTATTCCATAAATCAATTAACTGAAACAATTGGGATTCAAATATCTTAAAGTAGGTGGGGTTGGAAGATGACAGTAGAGTAGAAGGACCCTAGGCTCTCCTGTCCCATGCATACTAACTAGATACTAGATAACTATCAACTCATTCTAAATACTCCAGAAATTGACCTAAAGACTAGAAGACTCCAAAACAAAAGGTAGGGAAGAGGCCACATTGAATAAAGTAGGAAGTGCAGAGACAGGGTTTGGGAGAGATACGGGCCACTGTGGTGGGGAGGGAGCTGTGGTTGTGGTGAATAGCTCAAGGGACAGACTAGTATACAGGGGAGTGCATGGAGAAAAGGAATCCCCATAGTAATTGGCTTGGAAAGTGAAAGGGGGATTAAAGCCTGGAGAATTAGAGCTCAGAGCACCTGGTTCTGGGAAAGCTCAGAGGACATGGTGCTGCTCTTAGAGAAAAGACAGGGCAAACAGCCTATGGACAAACAGTGAAGAAACAGTGATCTGAAGAGCACCTAGGGCACACAGTGGAGAGGTTAGTTGCTCATCTCAGAGCATGTCCCATAGGGGCAGCATTCATGGAGTGACCCCTCTAGGAGCTAAGGAACAGGCAAGTGCCCTTTTCCTTTCTTACCCTTCAGCATAAACACAGAGCCACCTGCGAGAACCAGCGAAGAGTCAACACTCACTACCTAACTTGTTCACACCAACCCCACACCCCTTCCATGCTCCAGTGGCACCAGGCCTTACAGTCTTGTTTGCCTCAGTCCCAGTGTGGCAGGCCCCCTCCGCCAGAACACTAGCCCAAACCCACACTCAGATCCCATCTCCCAATGAGGGAGTTTTGCAGAGCTTCTGTTCTGGTGGTGGTGGAGACAAATATCATTTCACAAACAGACCAGAACACATCTAGTTAAAACATGCCTCATTCAGGTCAGGGACAAAATACTGCCCACTGCAATGAAAGCCTTTGTAGACGATGGGCCTGAAGGATAAAGTGGCCAGGACAAACCAGTAGGGCATATGCAGCAAACATTAGAGACACTCACAGAATAACTAGGCCCTGGGGAACAGAGGACGCTACACAGAAAGGCACTATAGGACCTATTCTTCATAAGGTCATTATCCTCCAGAACAGGAGAACATAGCTGACTTTCCTAACACGCAGAGAGACACACATAGATTTAGACAAATGGGAAGACAGAAATTTATCCCAAATGATAAAACAGGACAAGGCCGTGGCTAAAAATCTAAGAGAAACAGATGTAAGTAATACTCCTGATAGAGAATTTAAAGCAATGACCATAAAGATACCCACTGGATTTGAGAAAAGACTGGAAGACATGAGTGAGATCCTTAAAGAGAGATAAGGTATAACAGCACAGATAAAGGGCTCATTAGACAAAATAAGAAACACACTTGATAAAATGAAGAAGAGGATAGAAGCCAAGGAATAAATTGGTGATCTAGAAGAGTAATGGAAAGCAATCAGGCTGAACAAAAGACAGAATAAAGTATTATGCAAAATGATTCTCCCTACATGAGAATACATATAGGGAACTCAATGACTCCATCAAACATAATAACACTCATATTACAGGATTCTCAGAAGAAGAAGAGAGAAAAGGGGGCAGAACATTTATTTGAAGAAATAATAGCTGAAAACTTCCCTAACCTGGGGAAGGAAACAGACATCCAGATCCAGGAGGCACAGAGAACTCCCATCAAAATCAACAAAAGCAGGCCCACACCAAGACATATTGTAATTAAATTTGCAAAACATAGAGATAAAGAAAAAAAATCCTAAAAGCAGCAAGAGAAAATAAGTCAGTAACTTACAAGGGAAAGCTCTTAAGCCTCACTGGAGATTTCTTAACAGAAGCGTAGCAAGCCAGAAGGGAGTGACATGATGTATTCAAAGTGCAGAATGGGAAAAATCTGCAGCCAAGAATACTCTATCCAACAAAGCTATCGTTTGGAATAGAAGGAGATATAAAGAGTTTCACAAATGGACAAAAACTAAAGGAGTTTTCACAACCACTAAACCAGCTCTGTAAGAAATATTAAATGGGACACTTTGAAAGGAAAGACCAAAATCAACAGTATAAAGGCAGGAAACACAAAAGCAGTAAGCATGAACAGTTCTATAAACAGTCGAGGAGCTCACAAAGAAAAGGATATAAAATGTAATGACATATAACTAAACATGGGGATATGAGGAGAAAAGAATGGGTTCAAACTTGAAGGACCATCAATTTAATATAGACTGCTATATGCAAAAGAGGTTATATAAACCTAATGGTATCCACAAATCAAAAACAAGTAATAAACATGCCAAGAATAAAGAGAAAGAAATCCAAATATGCCACTAAAGAAAATCAACCACACATAAGAGAAAGAAAAGATCTGAGAAAATTTCAGAAACAGCTGCAAGACAAGTAATAACATGAGAAAAAGTACATATCTATCAATAATTACTTTGAATATAAATGGACTAAATGCTCCCATCAAAAAACATAGGGTGTCAGAATGGATAAAAAAAACAATACCCATCTAATATGCTGCCTACAAGAGACACACTTTAGACCTAAAGATACCTATAGATTGAAAGTAAGGGAATAGAGAAACATCTATCATGCAAATGTATGTCAAAAGAAAGCTGGAGTAGTGATATATATATTGGACAAGCTAGACCTTGAACGAAAGACTACAGAAAAAGACAAAGAAAGGCACTACATAATCATAAAGGGGACAACCCAACAGGAAAATATAACAATTGTAAATGTTTATCCACCCAACATGGGAGCACCCAAATACATAAAACAGTTAAAAGCAAGCATAACGGAAATAATCAATAGTAATGCAATAATAGGGGACTTTAATACCTCGATTACATTGACATCACATCAAAGCAGAAAATCATAAGGAAGCAGTGGCTTTAAATGACAGGCTGGTGCAAATGGATTTAAAAGATATATTCAGAACATTTTTGCAATGTAAAACTGTAGCATACACATTGTTTTCAAGTGCACATGAAACATTCTCCAGAATAGAACACATATTAGCCCACAAGGCAAAGCTCAACAAATTCAAAAATCTACATCAAGCTATGAAATTTGAAGTCAACCGCAAGAAAAAATCTGGAAAAGTTTTTCATGTTAAATAACATGCTACTAAAAAAATAAATGGGTCAACCAGGAAATAAAAGAAGGAATTAAAGAGTACACAGAAACAAATGAAAATGAAAACACAATGGTCCAAAACCTCTGGGTGCAGCACAGGCGTACATTAAGAAGTAAGAAAAATCTCAAATAAACAAGCTAACTTTACACCTAAAGGAGCAAGAAAAAGAACAAACACAGCCTAATACCAGAAGGAGGGAAATAATAAATATTAGAGCAAAAATAAATGATATAGAAACTAAAACAACAATAGAACAGATCAATGAAACCAGGAGCTGGCTCTTTAAAAAATCTACAAAATTGATAAACCTCTCACCAGACTTATCAAGGAAAAAAAAAAAAAGGACCCAACTAAATGAAACCATAAATGAGAGAGGAGCAATAACAACGAACACCATAGAAATAAAACCAATTTTAAGAGAATATTATGAAAAACTATTTATGCCAACAAATTGGACAACCTGGAAGAAATAGCTAAACTCCTAGAAACATATAAGCTACCGACACTGAAACAGGAAGAAATAGAAAACTTGAACAGACTGATAACCAGCAGGAAACTGAATCAGTAATCAGAAAACTCCCAACAAATAGTAGTCCAGGAACAGCTGGCTTCACAGGAGAATTCTACCAAACATTTAAAGAGGAGTTAATACCTATTTTTCTCAAACTATTCCAAAAAGTAGAAAATGAGGAAAACTTCCAAACTCATTCTGAGGCCAGCATTACCCTGATACCAAAATCAAAGATACCACTAAAAACAAAGAACTACATACCAACTTCTCTGATGAACATAAAAACAGAAGTCCTCAATAAAATATTAGCAAACTAAGACCAACAATACATTAAAAAAATCATTCACCATCATCAAGCGGAAAATATTCCCAAGTTGCAAGGGTGATTCAACATTTCAAATCAATCAGTGATCAGTAAGAGAAAGGATAAGAACCATATGATCATTTCAATAGATGCAGAAAAAGCATTCAACAAAGTACAACATTCATTCATGATAAAAATCCTCAACAAAGTAGGTTTAGAGGGAACATACCTCAACATAATAAAGGCCTTATATGAAAAACCTATAGTTAACATCGTACTCAATGGGGAAAACCAGATATTATCCCCTAAGTTCAAGAATGAGTTAAGAATGAGGTAAGAATACCAACAGCATTTTTTCAGAGCTAGAACAATCCTAAAATACCAACCAATCCTAAAATTTGTATGGGACCAAAGAAGATCCATATATCTATATGCCACATCTTTATATATCTATATCTATATCTATATCTATATCTATATATGTATATCTATAATGGAATATTATTCAGCCATGAAAAATGAAATCTTGCTATTTGCAATGGCATGGATGGAGCTAGAGAGTATAATGTAAAGGTGAAATAAGTCAGAGAAAGACAAATTCTGTGTGATTTCACTCATATGTGGAATTTAAGAAACAAAGCAATCTAGCAGAGGGGGAAAAAAAAGAGAGAGAGAGAGAGAGAGATGCAATCCAAAAACCAGACTCTTAACTCTAGAGAACACAGTCATGGTCATCAGAGGGGAGGTGGGTAGGGAATGGATTAAAGAGGTGATGGGGATGATGGAGTGCACTTGTGGAGATGAGCATGGGGTGATGTATGGAAGTGTTGAATCACTATATTATGCACCTGAAACTAATATAACTCTGTATGTTAACTAACTAGAATTAAAATAAAAACTTAAAAAGTTCTGCCCCAAAAAACAAGAAACCAAATGTCTTAATGTAATAAATCAAATTTGTTAAACCAAATGAACACTTCATTATACAGCATATTTGCTAAGAGTTTAGATATTTTAACATTGTCTTTCCCCTGACTTTATTAATGCACAACTGGAAAATAAAATTTTATATATTTAAGATGTACAGTGTGGTTTGATATATCTATACATTGTGAACTGATTACCAAAATCAAGTTCATTAACACATCCATCATCTCAAACAATTACCATTATGTGTGTGTGAAGAGAATAATTAACCTCTAGCAGATTTATAATTAACCTCTCTCTTAGAAGATTTCACATATAGAATGCAGTATTATTAACTATAGTCACCATGCTGTACATCAGACCCCCAAAACTTATTCATCTTATAAGTTTGTACCTTTGGACCAACTTCTCTTTATTTTTCCTAACTCCAGCCTCTGGAAATCACCATTCTACTCCCTGTTTCACTGAGTACAAGTTTTTTTTTTTTAGATTCCATATATAAGTAATACCATATAGTGTCTGTCTTTCTCTGTGTGGCTTATTTCACTTTGTATAATTTTCGCCAGTTTCATCCATGCTCTTGGAAATGGCAAGATTTCTTTATTTTTATGTCCGAATAATAGTCCATTATATATGTACATTCTCTTCATCTTTTAAAAAAGGTAAGAGTAGCATCTACCATTATTTAATAATTAAGGGGGACAGGATACTGTGCTAGGGACTTTGCACATAAGATTCATTTATTCAACAAACATTTATTTGTGTCTACTCTGTGCTAAGGACTAGTGTAGGCTGAGGTTTCCTGTACATTTTCAAATAGAAAACCTAGAGCATTCGTCAAATAAGAGGTGATTAATTTCAACTTTTATAACCAACTGACTGTGACAGAAGAGAATTATATTTATTTCTATCTCCTGTGCTTTTTTTTAAACAAACCATGAAATGAATACATGCATGAGAAACTATAATTTCTAGCAAGTTCTACTAGGAGTCCATTCTCTTTATTCTATAGCAATTTAATTCTTAGAGCACAACCCCACAAAAATCAAATTTTTACTTCAGATCTTTATTCCTTTTAAACCATTATTTGCTAGGAGGTGAAAACATTTTTTTCTGTGTGCTATTTCTTTGAAATAATTTCAAATTCATTGAAAATTTTAGGCAGAAACCCCCCCTCCCCTGTTTTTTTTCTGGAATCATTTCAGAGTAAGTTGAAGATATGTTGCCCTATTACTCCTGAACACTCCTGAACTTCTGCCCTATTACTTTTTCCCATGACATGGACATTCTCTTTCACAAGGCCAATAGAAACATCAAAACAGAAAATTATTAATGATATGTTATAAATATCTAGAACTCAGACTCTCCAACTAGGAGTTTCTAAAATTTTCTCTTTACATAAACTGATCAGTTTAAAAGTACCCTTGGATTATAAAAGGAGTTCTTAGAATTTAATTATAAAGCAATAAGTGAAACAATGGATTAAAGTGTGGGAAGATAAATGTGAGCAACTCACCCAAAATATAGACCCAAAGGCAGGCTTGGATATTGGGAGAACCAAGATTAGAAAATTAGAAGACCAACTGAGGTAGCACAACATTCAAGAAATATTACAAAAGTAGCCTTTCTAGAAGGGTGGAGGAACCCCTCTAGTGAGAATAGGGAAAGGGTTAATCCCAGTAAGCAAATTTTAGTATGATCTTGGAAATAAAATGGAATTCAGTTGTGCTCATACAACATAATCTTACATAGTCAGTGGTTGTCTCCAATCCTCTCTGTGCTGTAGACAGTGGCAATAGAGATAAGACAGGGAGGGCAAAGGCCCCATTAGTCCTTCTTCTGACTACCTAAGATTGGAATTGTCCCAAGAGGGGTGCATTCTTTTCCTGTGGAATGGGAGAACAGAGCTGCCAGTTGTAATACAGTCCTACAAGTAGGCAGGGAAGGGGTGGAATCTCTCTCAGACCTGCTTCTCCTGTTACTTTCTTTTTTTTTTAATAGGTAAAATAAAAGATCATTTAAAATTAAAATTAAAAAAACAAAAACTTTCCCTGCCAACACCATAATATATAAACCGTAATACTGAAGACTTAGATTCTAATATCCTCTTGGAAATAAAGACTTAGGATTCTTATTTCCTGCATGGCCCACATCTGGTCAACATGTGACATGTATTCCATGCCCTGTCATTTTTGTATGGGCAGTTAATGACCCAAAAGTCCTGAGTCATAAGCCATTTTTGCTTTCTCTGCCCTGAGTCAGGCAGTAATCTACAGGGCCTCCATCAAAGCAAGCTCTTGGGGCTTCTCACTGAAGAGTTCTTCAATAATTGTGAAGTTAGAAGCCAGCACCCTCAATCCTCCCCATTCATGGGATTTGATCAGAAAGCTCTGGGAGAGATTTCCTTCCTTCTTTCCTCTCTCCCTCCCTTCCTTTCTCCCTCCCTCCTTCTTTCTCCCTCCTTCCTTCCTTCCTTCCTTCCTTTCATTCTTTCAAAATTTATGTGTTTATTTGACCTAGAGAGAGAGAGAGAGAGCATGTACATGCAAGTGGGGGAAGGGGTAGAGAGAGAGAAAGAGAGAAAGAATCTCCAGCAGACTCCCTGCTGAGCATGGAGCCCAATGCAGGGCTCAATCTTAGGACCTATGAGATCATGACCTGAGCAGAGACCAAGAGTCAGATGCTCAACTGACTGAGCTACCCAGGAACCCCTAGGAAAGAGTTCTTAAAGAAGAAAAAATTGGTACAATATAATATAAGATTCCTGCAAATATTTAGAGGTGCATTATATGACTGGAATCATGACTTAGTGTCAGGTACAAAAAAAAAAAAAGAAAAACAACAACAAAAAAAACCCCCCAAAAATAAAAAGGCACACTAAATAAACAAAAATAGGCCATTATTAACACAAGAGAAAACAAAATCCTGGAAGGAAAGATAAAGCATCCTTGTATAGTGCATGACTGAGCTCTGAATGCTTTCATTTAGTTATAATATGAGAGACATGAATATTCATTTAATCAAAATTGTGATATACTATTTCAAGAGGATGAGAGCTCAAAAGTGTGCACGTGTGTGATAAGGGCCGGAAGATGAAAGAAAGCTAAATTTTCATGTTCCATAGTGGGAAGCCAATAAATAAAGCTTATTAATAAATAATCAAGAAATAGCAATATAAGCATGTTATTTAGAGATATGGAGAGATCTTAAAAGAATCAGCTAATATAGCTGAAAGCAGTTGCATCTGTGCAATTGGAAATAGGCTGAGAAAAAAAGCACAGGAACCATTTGACACTTCAAACTATATTCATATATAAGTTTGATTAAAATAAAAAGTAAATTGAACAATACTGTACTGTATATATTGAAATATAAATGCATCCATAATTTTGAATTTTTATGAATACTTTTATTTTCTATTAAATTCTCTTACATGAAATCTGTAAACTTTGCATTCTAGTTGGGACTTTAAAAACACAAAACTAAAAATATTTACTTTCCTATAAGTGGAAAAAATCTTTTAAAGACACTAAAACTAAAACAAAGTTGAATACTTAGAATAGAAACCGTAACCATTTTCAAAGGTTGAAAATTTGGCCAAAAAGGAAGAGAATTTGATATAAAGAATTTGGAATTGTATACATAAAAGCCATTTATGAAATATTGAATAAATTATGCCTGATAGGAAAATGTCACAGACAATTTTCTGTCCCCATTTCATAGTTAGCAGGATTCTGGATGACCCTGGGGATGTCCTACCATGTTTCATTTAAAAATTTAACATTCCTGACAAAACTAAGAGTGAAAAGAACACTCATCACCAGTGACTTTAACAAGTTTTTCTGTGGAGATTTGAAATATTTTAATTTTATTTTCTTATGAAAATTACTTAGGGATATTTTAATTTCAGTTATAAATGATTTAAATGATATATTGATACACTAAGGTGAGCATAGTATTATAAAATGTTATCACATGTTTACTCACAATGCCTGATTTGCTTGGTCACGGAACTGCAAATCTTGACCTCATGAATACAAATTAAAATTTTTAATGTATAGATGAAAAAGAGAGCTGCCAGATTCTTGAACATTGAGGCCTCAATGTGTGGCAGGCTAAACGCAGGCCTAAAATAGAGACACTATCTGGAATGAATGGCATTCTTTGACTATTTAATCTAAACTTACCCTTAGCTTTCAGATTTCAACAGTTAGATGTGATAGCAAGGCAGGTCTAGAAAACCTACAGCTAAAAAAGAGAAACCATGAGTTTGAGTCATTGACAACACTGTTTCTGGAGCATGACAGCTGCAAAGACTGGGCAGCTCATTCTCAAATTAAACAACTTAAAATGTATACAACTTAAAGCAAGAAAAAAGTAACCACTTAATGTTCTTCAAAATTCTTAGAGAATCACCAATCTACCAATCACCAAGACAAATCCCAGACTGTGCTCTAATCCTTTTCCAAACTGTTTGTTCTTTGACAGTCCTTACCTTAAAACTTTCATGCTGATCTCCCTGGAATTTCCCACAGCCTGCATGCATGCCTAGCTTAAAACAGTCTTAACTTTGCAGGCACACACACAGAGATATCTATACCTACAGGAAGGAATAGCTAAATGGACCTTTAGAGATATGAGTCCTAAATTACCATACAAAACACATTTCTATCTACAAATGGGAAGTCAAAACATTTGATTGAAAAACTGTAATTTATCAACAGTAGGTTCATGCTGTTACAGTAAGTTCATGATAGATTGCAGTGAGGGCCCTCCCTGTGTTTATATCCTTTTCACTGTGACTTCACAGTTTCTCCTCCCAAGAGGTGGTATATATATTTTTAATTCTGAGTTTAGCCACAGGCTTTCCTTTGGCCAATAGAGTGTTAGCAAATGCGACTAAGCAGAGGTTTGAAAGGCTTATTGAGTTGGGCATGGTAGCACCTGTTAGTGCTGTGAGATCACAGCCAGGCTAGTCTAGTAGATGAGATGCAGGAGGTCTGTTCTCTCCCTTGCCTCCCGTTGACAAACAGACAACTACGTAGTGATCCACACCAGAACAAGAGGAACCAATCAGTGAAGCCTAGGCCAAATCAATGAGTCTCAGACCCTGACCAAACAAATGTGTATTGTTTCAAGTTAATGAGATTTAAATGACTAACATAGAGTTAGTTCTCTCTCTTCATGACATTTATAAGGCTATCACCTAAAGTGCACAGGAATGGTCACTTAATTCTAGAGATGATTTTTCTGAAAACTATACTACATAAAAATATCATGTAGTATCTAGTGTGAAAATATTACACTGAAACTTGTAACTTAGAAAACCACAGTTGGAAATTTGAATTCTTGGCATGAAAACAAATAAATTTAAAAATACATACATACATAAATGAATTGTATTCTATTGGTTTCCTGAAATTTGCTTCTCCTGACAAGAGGGGCTCTATTGAGCTCCCCATTAGTATTGGAAATATTTAGATAAAAATACACAGCCACACACGTTTCAAACTGTTACATCCTCCAACTGTTATATACAGGCACTGTCAGAGCAGACTCCACTTCGCAGAAAAGTTAAGTTTGGGTTGATGCCATGTGCAAGGGTGGTCATCCACCCACACCAAGGCCCTTCAGCCTTTCCAGCCTTCCAATTTGTGTGTTGGAAAGATTCAAGAATGTACTGTATCCCTAAAGCAAACCTGGGGTACTATTTAAAGAAAGAAATAATAATAATAATATCAGAGAAGTAGAAGATTTTTTTTTTTGGAAAACAACCTTAAAAAAAAAAACTACAGGAAAAATGTTGGAATGATTGAAAAAATACCTAAAAGACAAATTAAGGAAACTTTCTAAACTAGAAGTACAAAAAGCATGGAAAATAAGAGCAAAAGTTAAATATAGAAACAGATCTAGAAAGTACTTTATGTTATAATATGATATAGAAGTCACTCCCCTTGAGGGTTTGTGCTTTGGTGAATCCTGTGAAAGGTGTAAGCCTGATGATTCACAGACCTGTACCCCTGGGGCAAATAATAATAATTAAAAAAAAAAAGTCACTCCCCTTCCTCCCAAAAAACAAAAACCTCAATAGCAAACAGAAAATGAATAGAAAAAAGAAAATTGTAATTTTAAAATTAAATGCTCTCTTCAAAATGTAACATGATATACCAAAATGAGGATGATGATGATGAAGCTGATGAAAGTGGATTTTGAGGCAGTTTTCCAAACACAAAACAGAAAGATAACAGGATCAGAAATAAGCTAATTCTTGGCTGTAGGGAAGGCTTTGTAGATAATATTGCGTTGCTTTATATTTCTGGTCCCTTAGCTAGAATGTCTTTAATAAACTAAAGGCTATATTTGGTAGTACCAAATTTTGTAAGATGCACAAATTCCAAAAGAACACTAGAAATAGCCAGTTTTTTTAATCATTGGAAAGAATGCATATTATCAGTCTTAAAGTAGAGCCTTTGTAAATAAGACAAATAAACAAAGAAACTAAAGCCTAACCAAGGTTTGGAAATAGGAGATGAACCAAGAGGGGAAGAAAGAACAATGTGAGCAGAACAGTAAAGGCCTCAAAACAAAACACCAGCTATAAAACAAACACACAGAGGCAATAAGAAAAATCTTATTTCAGGGTTATAGAAGTTTTCTAATTATTTTCTCTAAGTTGTTTCTTCTATATTTATTATTTATTTTCCTTTTGTGAGTTTTTACCATTAAGGAAATATAAATAAAGTATCTAGAGCATCTGAGAAAAATTTTGCATCAGAAGTCAGTGATAATTATACTATTACTACTAATTCTGTTCTAGATGAAAAGGGGAAAAAAAGAGATTTGTAATTGACAGGTTGAAAAATTAGTAAGTAAATTTGTAAACCTGATCTTTAATATATCCATCAAGTTAGCTTCTTTTTCTGGATATGTTAATTCTAACAATAGTATTATAATACTTCTGGACAACTAGAACATGTTATACCTTTCTAATTCATTTTCAAGATGACAATAAGAATCTTGTCAGTGGATTATTATTGTCCCAGAAGTGAGTATACCTAAATTGTAGTCCATTCTTTCCCTGACTCATTGCGTAACTTAGGCAAGTCATCCAAAACTTTCTGGATGAGAATTTTCTCATCTTTAAGGCAAAATGATTATAATCTTTGCCACACAGTTCCATTCTGATATATTTTACAGATACTGTGATATGTCATCTATATATTCACAGTTCAATCCTTACAACAATATTATAGAAAACACTTTTCATCCCCGTTTTTCAGATACTGAAACTAAGTTCAATAGACCTGCACAGAGGGGCACCTGGGTGGTTCAGATGGTTAAGCGTCTGTCTTCAGCTCAGGTCTTGATCTCCAGGCTCTAGGATTGAGCCCCATATCAGGGTCCCTGCTTAGTGGGAGTCCATTTCTTCCTCTCCCCTTGCCTTTTCCTCTACTTGTGCTCTCTCTGTCTCTCTCTCAAATGAATAAATAAAATCTTAAAAAAAAAAAAAGACTGCATAGAGGCACATAAATGTGTGTCAGCATTCACATTCCAGCTCGTCTCTACCACTGTGCACTACTCCAGCTAGGAGCTGTGGTGCCTTATCATTCATGGAAGGGGTGAGGGCCTGAGTAGTTAGAAATGTTAATTGCTCACACTGTAGAATTCAAAGTGTGGTAGAAAGAGTCTCCTCCCATTAACCATTGCATCTTACTTTTCTTGTGTCACCATTAAGGATGCATTACTTTGGCATTACAGACACTATTGAAATGGGCATTGCAATGTGGCTTCATAGTGTGAATCAGTACATATCTAGCTAATAACAAGGTCAGTCAGGGATTAGAATACAGGATAAGTAAGGATAAAAATACGAGCAAAATTTTAGAAAATACCCTAGAGCAAATTCTATCTACTTCACACATTTTCAACATTTGGCCACTAGAGGAAAGTTGCAGATCCTCTTCTTTAATATTGGAAAAAGCAAATCTAGAATCCCAGGTAGAGAGAAGGCTGAAGACATGAAAACACTTTCAGACCAAATATGATTATTTAGAACTTCTGGTAGATAGAGTTACAGAACCCCATCTGGCTTCTAAGAAACTATGTAAGAAAAAAAGTTAGCTATTCAGCATTTAAGAGCTAGTAGAGGCAGTTTGCTTTATTGCAGGACAACTTGTGAAGGGCACCAGCAGCCACTCAGCTGTGAAAGGTGTTTGCCCTTCTTGAAACAAAGAGGTTTGCAGAAATGGAGACAGCTTCTCCTGAGCTCAAGGTTCCCTGGGCCTAGCACATGCCTCACTATCAGCGAGTGTTTCTAGAGATGAAAGAGTTTTGCCCTCTCCAATCAGAAAGGAAACTGCCCTGAATTCAGAGACTGAGATGTGTTAGAAGGTTATTGCTACTCCTGGCATTAAATATTAATTATCTTCCACTCCATGAACTTCTCCCACAAAGGACCAAAGGTAGCAGGGGTCTTAAGGAGTTAGAAGCATTTCCTTGCAGCAAAATAATGATCAAGGATAAAAACACTAAGTAACGGTAATAACTAACCTCACCAGAGTCTATTTCAGGCACTGTTCATGGCTTTACAAAGACTATCTTGTCTCATTTTCTCAGCAGCTTCGTGAATAGTCACTGTGTTTTACACACGAAGAAGCTGAGAATAAGTGAAAGCATGTGTGCTGGCTAAGATAATGCAGACATTAAGCAATAGATGGTGATTTGAAATTAGTGCTGAGAGCAAAGCTTTCAGTCTTAATAAGCAAACATTTTGAGTTTTATTGACAAGCGTTATTCTGCTGAGCCTCACCCCAACTATGCATTTCTAGATATCACTTGTGGAAAAATCTTTCTCTTTCTCTCTCTCAGTGAATATTTATGGATAAAATATGTAGAAATTTATATACTTAAATAATATCGAGAGATTAACATACATGTGTTATTATATATATTAACATATATAAATATATATATTTACAGTGAGTGAAATAACCCCACATATCACCATTTAAAAATCAATACAAAATAATTCTGTACCTGAATTTGATCATGATGAAATGGAAACAAAACAAAACAAAACAAAAAACAAGGCAAAACAAAAACAAAAAACTTTGAGGCTAAAATCTCCTTGAATATTTAATTTCAAAAGTGCTTTTTTTGAATAAGATTTTGAATGCTGAAAATTCACCTTGTACTCTGCTTGCTAAAAGCATTTATTTGGCCAAGGTGTCTCCTGACGTGCTCAAAAAGTGCTCTTCTTATGCAGCACAAGAAAACACCTAAATCAAATGGCTCATAAAAACTGTTTTCATATCTACAACTCAACAAACAGATATGCTTCTAATGCAACTGCCTCAAGTGCAAGGTCAGAGCAGCATCCAGGTGGCCAGCCGTTACTGTGGCCAGTGCGGCCATCCCCAGTTATAAGGAAATAGAAACAACAGGCCCTACACAACTGGATGGGGGTGTACACTAGGCAACTCACTCTGACTGGGAGGGACACACTCTGGAGGCAAAGAGCTCAGCACCAAGGAGGAAGACACACAGGGCTACAATAGTGACACTGACAGTGCCAATGGTAGAGGAGAGGAAGAGAAGGATGAGAAAAAATACTTCACAGTTAAGAACCTGGCAAACACTCCCTTGACAGTGATAAGTCATACTGGTGGCATGTACTTTTGATATGATGAGATGAAAATGGCACTTCACTGATGTGGACTTCCTCTCAAATACCCATAACTCTGATCTAACCATGAAAAAAAAAATCATACAAATCCAAACTGAGAGACATTCTACAAAATGCTTCCCAGCAATCGTCAAAACTGTCAAAGCCATCAAATACAAACAAACAATCAAAAATCCGAGAAACTGCCATAGTCAAGAGGAGCCTAAGGAGATATGACCACTATATGTAATTTGATATAGTAGATGGGATGCTGGAAGGAAAATGGACACTAAGGAGAAACTAATGAAATCTGAACAAAGTATTAAGTTAGGTAATAGTAATGTACCATTAGAAGTTGAATATAACTTCTATAATGTACCATAACTGATATGGGACATTAGAAATTGTATATAATTGGTATGGTATGTACAGTCAAGTGTTATGATAAGAACAACAGCATTCTATCATCTCCATAATGATATTAACATATACATTTTCATAAGCAAGAGTTGGGTCCTACAGCAGGTAAAAAAATACAAATGAAATAAAAAATCATTGAGGCCACCTACCCTTACTCATTGTAATCTTGATTGGTGGCAAATTTTTGTCAGGAAACTATAGGATATTTGAGTATGGAATATATTGTCCTTAAATGAGTTTTTAAATTGACTGTCTAAATTTTAAAAAATGTTTTAATTTGCTAATATTATTTTAAGTGATTCTGTCTCAAATGAAAATAGTATACTCTTTTTGCAATTCATAGTATATTTATCTTTGCACATGTTAACTTTTTTCTCCAAAACCAAATAAGAGTTACCAGGCATCACATGTTTTTATTTTAACCCCTCCATAGCATCTTGTAGCATGACCATATATATTGTTTGTTTAGTTTCATGTCTTATGCATCTATATTAAATTGATCTTTATGCATCATTACTGACATTACACAATCCATGAAATTCTAAGATTCAGTAAAAATTCTGCACTGCTCAAAAAGATCTAAGTTTTCTAGACTACCCAGCATTTACCAAAAAAAAAAAATTGGTCATTTTCCTTTTCTGTCAAAGTATTGGTTCACAATACCAGTTTCCTACTAATTATAAGGATGGAAATATTTGGATTAAAAAAACAAAATTTTATCTTTTTTTTACATAGTATTATCATGATGATGCATGTGTCAGTGGTCTTAGTATTAAGCTCATTGATTTGACCCCTCTGTCTAAGCACCATGCTGGCCTTCGAGATGTCTTTTCTAACACTTATTCAGCTATAGCGAAATTTCAGTACTGTAACTATAAGCTGGAATGTTTTTGTATCTAAATAAAAATATGCTTATTACTATTTTTTAATTTATACGAACATAAGATCTAGCTGTATACTATTGGTTCTAAAAATGTGTCTTCAAATTCTATCAGATCAGGAAAATTATTCAAAAAGAAAAAACAATAATACATTCTTCTTTTAACTATATAAAAAGTTTCATGTGCAAGCAAGTTGCTCAATGTTTGGTTCAACTCACAGGGTAATAATAAATTAGTTATATACATTACTTTCAAACTGCTACTTGGAGGGGCACCTGGGTGGTTGGTTGGGGGACTGCCTTTGGCGCAGGTCATGATCCTGGAGTCCCACGATCGAGTCCTGCATCAGGCTCCCAGCCCTGCAGGGAGTCTGCTTCTCCCTCTGAACTTCTCTCCTCTCATGCTCTCTCTCACTCTCTCTCTAATAAATAAAATCTTAAAAAACAAACAAAAAAGTGCTACTTGGATAATTTCAATGAAAATCAAATGATTATAAAGGAAACCTTGGTTATGGAGCATTCAGAATCCTACACTGAATATGGCAGAATGCTAAAACCTATGCCACATTTTGAAGATTGGGTATATATATACAATGAAATATTACTCAGCCAGAAAAAGAATGAAATCCTGCCATTGCAGGAACAGGAATGAACCTAGAGAGTATAATGCTAAGTAAAATTTGTCAGTCAGCAAAATACAAATATGGTATGATTTCAGTCATAAGTGGAATTTTTTTCTTTACTCATGTGGAATTTAAGGAACAAAACAAAAAAACAAACAAACAGAAAAGACAAACAAAAAACAGACTCTTAAATACAGAGAACAAACTGGTGGTTGNTACAAATATGGTATGATTTCAGTCATAAGTGGAATTTTTTTCTTCACTCATGTGGAATTTAAGGAACAAAACAAAAAAAAACAAACAGAAAAGACAAACAAAAAACAGACTCTTAAATACAGAGAACAAACTGGTGGTTGCCAGAAGGGAAGTGGGTAGAGGATGGATGAAATAGATAAAGGGGATTAAGAGTATGCTGATCTTGGCAGAGGGAAGAAGATGGCATTAGAGTCGAAGGACTCTGGGCTCACTTTGTCCCGTGAATACAACCAGATAACTATCATAAATATCCCAGAAATTGACCTGAAGACAGACAGAAGAAACTCCACAACAACAGAGAGAGAGAGGAGGCCACACTGAAGAAGGTAGGAAGTGAGAAGACATGATTTAGGGAAGAAACAGATTTTCATAAGCAAGAGTGATATATTTGGGAATGAACACACAGGAGAATGCACAAGAAGACTTCCCCATAGCTGGTGGCTTGGAAAGTGAGAGACACAGAATTTTGTGGGTTCTTGCAACCAATGGGGCTTAAAGCCTGGAGTTTTAAGCTCAGTGGGCTTGGCTAGGATAGAGATTGGAAGGCACTTCACTATTCCTGGAGAAAAGGCAGGCAAACAAGAGGAGGGCAGATGGCATGGAAACAGTAATCTGAAAAATGCCAGGGGCACAAAATGGGAACAGTATTTCTCTTCTTTGAGCTTGTTTCTGAGAGGCCAAATTCACAGGCACACTTCTCAGGGAACAAAGGAGCTTGCTGGCACCATTTTTCTCCCCTGCCACTCAGCATAAACACAGAGCCATCTTCAGGAAACAGCACAAAATGGATACTAGCTGCCTAACTTGCCTATACTAAACCCCACCTCCCTGTGATTCAGTGGAACTGCCCTTTCTCACAAAAGCTTATATCAGACCCATAGTGCCAGGCCCCTCCCTCAGAAGGCCAGCAAACCTACCCATACCACATGTCCTGACCAGAGAGTTTTTCAGGGCCTCACTTCTGGTGGAGATGGTGACAGGTTTCCTTTCACTAGCAGACCAGAGCACACTTAGTTAAAACTAGCCACATTCAGCTTAGGGGCCAAACCAGGCAATGAGAACCTCTGCACATGACTGGCCTAAAGGATAGAACAGCCAAAACACAACAGCAGAACACTAGCAGCACACACTGGAGACACTCCCTGAAGCACCAGACCCTGCCTACTATATGATCTCTTCTTTATAAGGCCATTTCAGAAGCAGAAGACATAACTGGCATTTCTAGCATACAGAAGGCAGAGACATAGACAAAATGCCAAGATGGAGAAACTTATCCCAAATGAAAGAAAAAGATAAGGCACTGCCAGAGATCTAAGCGAAACAGATATAAGTAACAGGCTTGATGGAGCATTCAAAGCAAAGGTCATGAGGCTAGTGACTGGACTTGAAAAAAGAAGGGATCAGAGACATCTTACCACTGAGATGAAAGAGTTAAAAAAAAGATTAATCAGAGATGAAAAATACAATAAATGAGATTAAAATGTGCTTAATGCAATGGACACCAGATTGGAATAGGTGGAGGAATTAATTAGTGATCTAGAGGACAAAGTAATGGAAAGCAATAAGCTTGGAAAAGAGAGAAAGAATTATGAAACACAAGACTAGACTTAGGGAACTCAGTGACTCCATCAAACATAATAACACTCATATTACAGGATTCTCAGAAGAAGAAGAGAGAAAAGGGGGCAGAACATTTATTTGAAGAAATAATAGCTGAAAACTTCCCTAACCTGGGGAAGGAAACAGACATCCAGATCCAGGAGGCACAGAGAACTCCCATCAAAATCAACAAAAGCAGGCCCACACCAAGACATATTGTAATTAAATTTGCAAAACATAGAGATAAAGAAAAAAAATCCTAAAAGCAGCAAGGGAAAATAAGTCAGTAACTTACAAGGGAAAGCTCTTAAGCCTCACTGGAGATTTCTTAACAGAAGCTTAGCAAGCCAGAAGGGAGTGGCATGATGTATTCAAAGTGCAGAATGGGAAAAATCTGCAGCCAAGAATACTCTATCCAACAAAGCTATCGTTTGGAATAGAAGGAGATATAAAGAGTTTCACAAATGGACAAAAACTAAAGGAGTTTTCACAACCACTAAACCAGCTCTGTAAGAAATATTAAATGGGACACTTTGAAAGGAAAGACCAAAATCAACAGTATAAAGGCAGGAAACACAAAAGCAGTAAGCATGAACAGTTCTATAAACAGTCGAGGAGCTCACAAAGAAAAGGATATAAAATGTAATGACATATAACTAAACATGGGGATATGAGGAGAAAAGAATGGGTTCAAACTTGAAGGACCATCAATTTAATATAGACTGCTATATGCAAAAGAGGTTATATAAACCTAATGGTATCCACAAATCAAAAACAAGTAATAAACATGCCAAGAATAAAGAGAAAGAAATCCAAATATACCACTAAAGAAAATCAACCACACATAAGAGAAAGAAAAGATCTGAGAAAATTTCAGAAACAGCTGCAAGACAAGCAATAACATGAGAAAAAGTACATATCTATCAATAATTACTTTGAATATAAATGGACTAAATGCTCCCATCAAAAAACATAGGGTGTCAGAATGGATAAAAAAACAAGACCCATCTATATGCTGCCAACAAGAGATTTATTTTATTTTTTTTTAATTTTATTTTTATTCTTTGCCCAAGGGGTACAGGTCTGTGAATCATCAGGCTTACATCTTTCACAGCACTCACCAAAGCACAAACCCTCCCCAATGTCCATAACCCATCCACCCTATCCCTACCCTCCCACCCCCCAGTAACCCTCAGTTTGTTTTGTGAGATCAGGAGTCTCTTATGGTTTGTGTCCTTCCCCATCCCATCTTGTTTCATTATTTTTCCCTCCCTACCCCCCACGACCCCCCACCCTGCCCCTCAAGTTCCTCATATCAGAGAGATCATATGATAATTGTCTTTCTCTGATTGACTTATTTCGCTCAGCATAATACCCTCCAGTTCCATCCATGTCGTTGCAAACGGCAAGATTTCGTTTCTTTTGATAGCTGCATAGTATTCCATTGTATATATATACCACATCTTCTTTATCCATTCATCTGTTGATGGACATCTAGGTTCTTTCCATAGTTTGGCTATTGTGGACATTGCTGCTATAAACATTTGGGTGCACATGCCCCTGAGGATCACTACCTTTGTGTCTTTAGGATAAATACCCAGTAGTGTGATTGCTGGGTCGTAGGGTAGCTCCATTTTCAACTAACAAGAGATTTATTTTAGACCTAAAGATACCTATAGATTGAAAGTAAGGGAATAGAGAAATGTATATCATGCAAATGGATGTCAAAAGAAACCTGGATCCACAATGCATATATTGGACAAGGTAGATGTTAAAACAAAGACTGTGACAAGAGAAAAACATAATCATAAAGGGGACAATTCAACAAGAATATATAACAACTATAAATGTTTATGCACCCAACATAGGAGCACAAAAATGCACAAAACAGTTAAAAACAAACATAAAGGAACAAATTGATAGTAATACAAGAATAGTAGGGGACTTTAACACCCTACTTATATTGATGGACAGCATATCTAAATAGAAAATCAATAGGAAATAGAGAGTTTGAATGCTACACTAGAACAGAAGGATTTAACAGATATATTGAGAACATTCCATCCTAAAGTAGCAGAATACACGTTCTGTTCAAGTGTACATGTAGCATTCTACAGAATAGATCACATATTAGGCCACAAAACAGGCCTAAGCAAATTCAATATCAATATCACGCTAGCAACTTTTCTGACCCTGACACTATGAATGTAGAAGTCAACTACAAGAAAAAATTTGGTAGGATCAAGAATACATGAAGGTTAAATAACATGCTACTAAAAGAAGATGAATGGGTCAACCAGGAAATAAAAGAATAAATCAAAAAGTACACTGAAACAAATAAAATGAACACAATAGTCCAACATCTCTGGAATGCAGCAAAAGCAGTTGTAAGAGGGAAGTATATAGCAATATAGGCCTACCTCCAGAAGCAAGAAAAATCTCAAATAAACAACCTAAGTAGGTAGAAAAGGAGCAACAAACAAAACCTAATAATAGCTGAAAGAAGGAAATAATAAATATTAGATCAAAAATAAATGACCAAGAAAGTAAAACAATACAACAGATCAATGAAACCAGGAGATGTCTCTTTAAAAAAATCCATGAAACTGGCAAGTTTCTAGCCAGACTTATCAAAAGGGAAAGAATCCAAATAAATAAATCACAAATGAGAGAGGAAAAACAACCAATACCACAAAAATACAATTATAAGAAGATATTATGAAAAACTGTATTCCAACAAATTGGACAACCTAGAAGAAATAGATAAATCCTAGAAACATATAAATTACCAAAACTGAAACAGGAAGAAATAGAAAATTTGAACCA
This sequence comes from Ailurus styani, assembly GCA_002007465.1. Lineage (NCBI taxonomy): Eukaryota > Metazoa > Chordata > Mammalia > Carnivora > Ailuridae > Ailurus > Ailurus styani. The sequence continues at coordinate 164,778 of LNAC01000896.1, forward strand.
ATGGATAGCTAGGAAAAAAAAATTGGTAATGAAAAAACTCCCAACAAACAAAAGTCCAAGACCAGATGACTTCATGGGCAAATTATGCCAAACGTTTAAAGATTTAATACCTATTTTTTTCTCAAACTATTCCAAAAAATAGAAAAGGTAAACTTCCAAATTCATTCTATGCATTACCCTGATACCAAAACCAAATAAAGACACCACAAAAAAGAGAACTACAGGCCATTTATCTCTGATAAGCATAGATGTAAAAATCATCAACAAAACACTAGCAATCCAAATCCAACAATACGTTTAAAAAATCATTCACTACAGTCAAGTTAAATTTATTCCCAGGATGCAAGCATAATTCAATATTCACAAATTCACTGACGTGATACACCACATCGATAAGAAAAAATATAAAAAACATATGATCACTTCAATAGATGCAGAAAAAGCATTTGTCAAAGTACAACATCCATTCGTGATAAAAATCCTCAACACAGTAGATTTAGAGCGAACATACCTCAACATAATATAGGCCATATATGAAAAATCCACTGCTAATATCATCCTCAATGAGGAAAAACTGAGAACTTTTCCTCTATGATCAGGAACAAGACAGGGATGTCCACTTTCACCACTTTTATTCAACATAGAACTGGAAGTCCCAGCCATGGCAATCAGACAAGAGAAAGCAGTAAAAGTCATTCAAATCAGCAACGAAGAAATCAAACTTTCACTATTGGCAGATGACATGGTATTATATATAAAAAACCTGAAAGACTCCACCAACAACTGCTAGAACTGATAAATGAATTCAGTGAAGTCACAGGATACAAGATCAGTGTATAGAAATCTGTTGCATTTCTATACACTGATAATGAAGCAGCAGAAAGAGAAATTAAGGAGTCAATCCCATTTACAATTCCACCAAAATAAAATAAGACACCTAGGGATAAACCTAACCAAAGAGGTGAAAGACCTGTACTCTAAAAATCATAAAACACTGATGAAAGGCATTGAAGATGACACAAAGAAATGGAAAGAGCTTCCATGCCCATGAATTGGAGAAACGAATAATGTTAAAACATCTATACTACCCAAAGCAGTCTACACATTTAATGCAATCCTTATCAAAGTATCAGTAGCATTTTTCACAGAGCTAGAATGAACTAGCCTAAAATTTATATGGAACCTCAAATGGACTTGCCAAAGCAATCTTGAAAAAGAAAAGCAAAGCTGGAGGCATCACAATTCTAGACTTGAAGTTATATTACAAAGCTGTAATGATCAAAAAAGCATGGTAGTGACACAAAAATAGACACATAGATCAATAGAACAGAATAGAAAACCCAGAAAAGAACCCACTATTATATGGTCAATTAATCTTGGGAAAAAGACTGTTTAATAAGTGGTGTTGGTAAAACGGAACAGCTACATACTAAAGAATGAAACTTGACCATATTCTTACATCATACACAAAAATAAATTGAAAATGGATTAAAGACCTAAATGTGATATCAGAAACCATAAAACTCCTAGAGGACAACACACATAGTAACTTTTTTAACATTGCTGTAGCAACTTATTTCTAGATATGTTTCATGAGGTAAGGGAAACAAAAGCAAAAATAAACTACTGGGACTACATAAAAATAAAAAGCTTCTGCACAACAAAGGAAACAATCAACAAAACTAAAAGGCAAGCTAGAGGATGGGAGAAGATATTTGCAAATGACATATCCAATTAATGGTTAGTATCCAAAATATATAAAGAACTTATGAAATCATGTCAATAGCCAAAAAACAAATAATACAATTTACAAAATGGGCAGAAGATATGAATGAACATTTTTCCAAAGAAGACATCCAGATGGCCAACAAACACATGAAAGGATGCTCAACATCACTTATTATCAGGGAAATGCAAATCAAAACTACAATGAGATATCACCTCATACCCATCAGAATGGCTAAAATCAACAATACAAGAAACATCAGGTGTTGCCCCAATGTTTATAACAACATTATTTACAATAGCCAAATTACAGAAACTGTCCAAATATCCATGTTCTGATGAGTGGATAAAGAAGATAGGAAGTATGTATCTACATACATACATACAAGGGAATATTACTCAGCCACAATAAAGAATGAATTCTTGCCATTTGCATGATATGGATGGAGCTAGAGAGTATTATGTTAAGTGAAATAAGTCAGTCAGAGAAAGACAAATTACCATATGATTTCACTAATATGTGCAATTTAAAAAAGAAAACAAATGAGTAAAGGGGGAAAGAGAGAGAGGCATACCAAGAAACACACTTAACTATAGAGACACACTAATGGTTACCAGACAGGAGATCGGTGGGGGGAATGCATGAAATTGATGATGGGGATTAAGGAATGCACTTGTCCTGATGAACATGGGGTGATGTATGGAAGTACTGACTCACTATATTGCACAACTGAAACTAATATAATATTGTATGCTAACTAACTGGAATTTAAATAAAACCTTATAAAAAGAGTATGCTTATCTTGATGAGTACCAAGAAATGTATGAAATTGTTGAATCATTATATACCTGAAATATAATGTTTTATATTATTTATACTTGAAATAAAATAAAACAATACATGCTAAGTCAATCTGAATAAAGTATGGACTTGAGTCAATAAAAAAATTTTTAATAAAACAAATTTTTAAATGCCTATATATAACTTTAATTTTTAAATTTCATGGTCAAATACTATGCACAATAAAAGGTCAATATTCACTGAGCTGAAGTTATCTTAGTAGCATGAAATAATCTCCTAAAGACCTACTTTTCATATGAATTATGAAATAGAAGTCAAATACTAAAATGTAATTATCATTAACCTGATAGTGTACCAAACTTTCAGACCTTAGTATGAAGTTATATTTTATAATGGTTTCTCTATCTCTATTTCTTTCTTTCCTTTTTTATTTTTACTGTTATTTTTATTTTGCAACCACGTTGAATGGATGGTTCTACACAAATTTTCTAGGCCTTACTACAAAAGCTGACTTCTTAGGAGAAGGCTATAGGCATAAAATTGAATAATATATGCAATATCATTTTTGAAGTTTGGATTGGGGTGCTGTTTTCTAATAAATCCTGAATTTATGTTTGTTAACGGGGCATCCTGAATACCATGAAATAAAAGCAGCTCACAAGGGTGAGACTGGACCTCTTAAAGCAAAGCATTTTAGTCACAAACACATGTTCTATCTTCTTCTCTAATTGTCTTCATCCCCCTCCTCCATCCCATTTCCTGCCAACATCAACTAGAACCACTGCTTAAAACTGGTAATTGAGGACTTTAGAGGATAATTGAAATAGTATTTCTTTTTAAAAATTTGCTAAAATTGTTTATAATACAGCTTTTCTTTGGTCCAGATATTGTTTGACTAACATGAAATGAAGGACACAGTAAGGCCAGTGAAATATCATAAACTTTACAGTCAAAGCATTCTCTATCCTACCCCCAGCATGACATGTTTTCTTGGAGTCAATTCTCCCTGGAAGCAGGCTAGGCTGATTAATGATTGAGTAAAAACATAACCATTACAACTTGAAAGGTCACTAGGTCTTTCCTAATTTTATCCAAATGAGAGTCTTTCCATGTAATGTGCACGATGAAGGAAAATTATGACTCTAAGCATATAGAAAATTAATCAATAACTAAGTAGCTGGGATTAAGTGCTAACACAGGACCTGTCTATTCCCAAATAACTTATCCATCGTATAAGGATGAATGTTTGCATTTAGCTTGACATCAGTTACACCAAATACTACATAATTTTGAATTCTGTTTTTCTACTTTATATCTTCTCCCCATTCCCATCTCACATCTGTCAAATATCTGCCACCCAGTGTATTAGTTTTCTGTTGCTTCAGTAACAAAACCCACAAACTTAGTGGCTTAAAACAACACAAATTATATCTTACAATGCCATAGGTGAGAAGTTCAACACCAGGCTAAAATCAAGGCCTCAGCAGCCTAGATTCCTTTTGGGAGGTTCCACAGGAAAATCCATTTCTTACTCATTCAGGTTGCTGGCAGAATTTAGTTTCCTGTGGTTGTAGAGCTATAATCCCTTTTATCTGGCCATAAACTGAGAGCTGTTGTTCCTAGGTTCTAGAGGCCACCACACTCCTTGGTTCCATCTTCAAAGACAGCAACAGAGAAAGGGAGTCCTTCTCATGCTATATCTCTGACCAACATTTCTGCTTGCCCTTTCTGCTTCTAAGGATTTATGTGATTGTACTAGGCCTACGTGAACGATCCAAGATAGTCTCCCTGTATCAAGGTACATACACTTAATTCCCTTTGCCATTCAATTTAACATAGTCACAGGTTCTAGGGAGCAGAACAATGTTCCACGTTTTGGGTTCTCACGTCATCCCCTAGTACCATAGATTTGATTATCTTACTGAACTTGAAAGGATTCTCCACTTTTGTTCTTCTTGAAAGAACATCCACTTCCTGAAAACTGGAGAGTCTACTAAATCAATGGGTGAGAATTCATATTCTTTCCCTCAGTAAACATTAATTCATTATATAAACAATTTTTCTTGTATAGGAAATACATCAATCTCATGTTATAACTTAAAGAGTATACATTGTACAAACCTTGGTAAAATCATGCAATCAATATTGCAAGCAGCCAGGTCACAATCTCAGGGTCCTGGGATCCAGCCCCACATCGGGCTCTCTGCTCAGCGGGGAGCCTGCTTCCTCCTCTCGCTCTGCCTGCCTCTCAGGCTACTTGTGATCTCTCTGTCTTCTCAAATAAATAAATAAATAAATCTTAAAAAAAATATTGCAAGCAGCGGGATCCTTTAGATATTAATTCATAAGACATATTTGTCTGTCTGAAAATATAGAACTAATCAAGCCCCTTAGTTTTCCTGGGTCTTGAATTCCCACAACAGGAATCAGTCTCTGTACTTTGTTTTGAAAATGAAAGTATATAATGTGATTTTATTACCTTGGAGTGGAGACAAATTTTTGGTTCTCATCAGTGGAGGGTAATTTGATTCCACTGTACTATATGTTTCTTCTTACTTTCTTCTGTATTATTTTTTAGAGGAAAGAGTATTCTTGGTTTCCTTTTTGTTATAGTTGTTGAATTTGAATCCTAATAATTTGGGGGCATAAAAGTCACACTAAAAAAATACTCCCCAAGGGGCACCTGGGTGGCTCAGTGGGTTAAGACTCTGTCTTCAGCTCAGGTCATGATCTCAGGGTCCTGGGATCGAGCCCTGCATCAGGCTTTCTGCTTGGTGGGGAGCCTGCTTCCCCCTCTCTCTCTGCCTGCTTCTCTGCCTACTTTTGATCTCTCTTTCTTTCTGTCAAATAAATAAATAAAGTCTTTAAAAAAAAAAAATACTCCCCAAACCTTGGAAAACAAGATAGAACATACGGTTCCTTCAGTAAAGTAACAAAGGAAAAAGTTAAGGAAAATAACTTGATTTAATTATAAAATATGGAGACTTAATAGCTGAATTTTATCCCACTGTTTATCCAAACATCTACAAACACTCTATGCTTCAGAAGTGAGAAAAAACAAAACAAAACAAAAACTTTAAACTACTATTTTCTACTTTCTTTTCCACTTTTCCTCCAACTCCATTCCCCTGAAATAAGTTGATGTTTTGGATATTTTCTGTTTTCAAATAGTAATGCATTTTTTAAAATAAAATAATAATAAAACCCTCACTAGCATTGCTAGTCAACCTGGGAACTTAAAATTAAATGAAATTCTACTGCACATTGCCACTATAAAATTTACCATCAGAACTTTAAAAATCTGCTGATGATGCACAAAGGAAAATGAAATCCATTTCTGGGGAAAAATAAATTAGCTCTCTGCAATGGGCAGGCACAGTCCCCAAGCTATAACCTTGAATCTATAAAGGACTGAATGCTTGAAACCAGGACATATATAAATTCAAAAGAAGAGATCATATTCTCTTTATATATTTTTGTAATTTGAGTATACTTCATACTCTTTTGTTAATCTCACATTCCTCAGTCTATTGACAATTTTTACTCAAGAACAAATAAATGAAAATGTATGTCTGGATTATCACGCTTACCACAGTGGCACACACATATTCTGCAGAGGATAAGCTATTTTGTTTTTCATACTGATTTCAAGCAACGGTGCAATATGTTATGCATCTAACTTTAGTAATAATCATCAAAAATAGTTTAAAACACACAAATGAAATCTGATTTATAACCTGGAATAAAGGATATTCACGAAATTTCATTTTTCATGCTATTCTTTGGTAAAAAGTAAAGAATAATAGCAATTGATGGAAAAGTGCACATAAGAGAAAAATAAAAGTTTTGTTTAAAAGGTGATTGGAGAGAAGAAAAATGAAAGGGAAAACAGGGAATAAGAGATCAAAAGAGAGTTCACATAATACATATAACATCTAGAATCTCCATGTGATCTTCAATAGTTGAGATTAAAGTCTAGTGATTATTTACTGTTTGTAAATATTTTGTCCCTCCCAGGAAGGATTCTTTAAAATACTTGTTTAGGCAATTAGATATGTTATACAGAGACCAAAAGAAAAGAAAAAGATGACTTTCAGCTGTTAATCCAGAGAACCCTGTGTCTGTGTGTCTGTTCCTCTATGACACTTCCAGTGTCTCAGGATGTTTTCAGAGTAGAAAAATTACTATCTTTAAAAACGAAAACAAAAACCAAACAAAAAATAAGAGCTATGTGCTCCTTTTAGTGTCTTTCTTTCTGCCATGAATGAAAAATTCTGATAAATAATGATTACTATGCCAAGGAGGTGGAACAAGATGGAAGGCCAGTGTGTAAAGCTGTACATTCCATGCTCATGAGTATTATGCGTACTTGTGTCCCTTTCCTTTGTCAAGAGACAAAATAATGTATGACTTCTAGCAGGTTACTTAATTTCTCTATGCCTCAGTTTATTTTTTCTATAAAACAGGGTTAAGTTATCTGTCTCATAAGGTCATTGTGAGGATTAAATGGTATTGTGTCTTCAGGGTGCCTGGGTGGCTCTGTTGAGCATCTGACTCTTGGTTTCAGCTCAAGTCTTGGTCTCAGGGTGGTGAGATGAAGCCTCTTGTTGGCAAGGCGCTCAGCTCAGAGTCTGCTTTCTCCCTTTCCTTCTGCCCCTCCCCCAGCTTGTGCACTCTCTTTAAATAAATTACCTAAATCTTAAAAAAAAAAAAGGTAATATATCTGCAAAGTCCCTAGGACAGAGTTTGACATATGTAATATGTTCAGTAATTGTTAGCCATTATCTCTATTACTTTAGTTCGTATCTATAGTTCAGTTAACCATAACCACTTCTCACACAGTCATAGTGGCCTTGGGGAATAAAGACTCAAAAACTCTCAGATGCACAAACTATTACCACATCAAGGGTTCTGATTGATAGAGGATCTTGCCAAATTTTCTTTTATCTCCAGTTGTTTGAGCCCACTGAATAAAGACCAGCAGGAACATACTAGAAACAAAATACAGTTAGTTTTATTAGCTTGTTTTACAAGATAGGAAGCAGCCCAGTGAGCCATGGGCTTCGCTGAAGGGGACAGTTGGGAAAGTCACCTGAGAGAACTTAGAAGGCACAGTTAGTCCCCAGACAATCCAGCAGGGCTTTGACAGGTCTTGAGTTCAAGACCTCATGCCAAATTACTGTTATGTTGGTTTAGCAGAGGTCTTATCATTCATATATGGGGATAGAAAAGAATGTGCTTAACATGTCTTGCCTGTCCTGGTTCAGGGAGCTCTGCCTGTTTTGTGACTCATGGGATGTTTCACAGGTTATGGTTTGTTCTCAGTTCTAAGTTCTTCTCTCACAGCCTGCAGCCCATCAGCCAGGTGGTTTTCACACAATCAGCAATTGATGTGGAGACTTCTAGTAGTTCTGGTGTACAGTAATTGTGGATTATAGAAGAGAGTTGTAAGTGGAAATGGAAATAAATGGCCAAACTTGAGAAATATTAATGAGGACAAAAACTATCAGGTTTTGGTGATTGATGAGATGCCAGAGGTAAAGGAAAAAGAGGTATCAAGGATGCTTGCTAGATGTCTACATCTACATCGGTTTTGGCAAATATACATTTGTATACAAATACACTGAGAGAAATACATATCTACCACAATGAGAATAACAACCACCCAGTATTCAACTAAATATGAATATTAAGCTGGTTGGAAAATCAAATATCACATTAAAAATGACATCCTCCATAAAACACCTTCTATATTATTAAGGTGATTTTAAGCATGGAAATGAAATATGATAACAACAATGAGTATTTTTTTTATCCATTCAGTTGAGAAATTGCATTCATTTTACTAGAGCCTTAAATTTTCAGAGGAATATTTTATTCTGTATTTGGTGCTATGGTCTGAGCACAAATATTTTCTTTAATATTTAATAATTCTATTGAATGTGATCATTGTAGTGGCACAGATTTTAATAGCTCACCGGTTTTATTCATGTAAAAAGTATTCCTCTTCACTGGGTAGCATCTCTGCCACCACCTCCTTCCCAACCACTATGCATTCACACACAATAGAACACTTTTCAATAATGCTCAGAATCTGACCTGTGTTTCCTAATTCACATATTCACAGGGCATGAGTAAATCAGAGGTCCCTTGATGTAAGTATTGAGGAAAGTAATAGAAGAGGATGAAATGAAGCTTAAAATTAGAGCTATATTAAAAGGTCCAGCTGAAACCTAGAAAATAATTATAAAATGGAGTGGGTTTATACGCTGTGTGAAGAAACCTGCTGGGACAGAGTATACGGAAAATCTGCCTCCCCAGGGAAAGTTTTGATTATGTTTGTATTTTCCTTATATGATTGAGTAATTAAAGAAATAAATGATGTGGAACCTTATAGTTCAAGCTAGAAAGGCAGAATGAAGTCAGACTGTTCTTCCAAATATGCTAGAAAATCATCCATTGCAGGATATCAAATGTCAAAAAGGAGATTTTGAGTTTTGTAGAGGCAATTATTCCAACGTATTCCATTAACTTTGCTAGGGAATTTCTTTTTTACACAATGACTTGGGTTCAGTAACATTAAGAGTTAAAACTGTCCAAACTTAACTGGAGACACCAAGTATATACACGAGCTCCTGAAAAATACTAGTGTGAATCAGTGTGGTAAATTCTGTGAATATTTTGGACATGTGTGTGTGTGTGTGTGTGTGTGTGTGTGTTTATAAATACAATGCTTTAATCTAGTATATTTCTCAGTATTATAATCTTATCCACTAATTTGTGCTTGGATTAATAGCCTAGTGTTTTCTCATGTCATAGCTGAGTTTTTTTAAAATGATTTTATTTTGCATTTTGGTTATTTCCAACTATTTGGGTTTTGTATCCATCTATTCTTTTCTTTCTTTGTTTTAATTATTTCTGCATATCCACAGAATTATTTGTTTTTTCTGGCCTAAATATAATTATTTCAATTTAATTTTATATTTTCACAATAATTTCCATCTTCTAGAGTGAATGAATCTGCAACCCGTTACTGTATTTTGTTCTCTCATGTAATTGGAATTTTGGTTCCCAGGCTGCACACTGATCCTGATGATCAACCCTCCTTTTCCTCCTATTAGCTATCTTTCAGTGTCCTCTGCACTGTCCCCAGAGGCTCACCGTCCAGACCAGGTCTTCTGCTGAAGGTGCAGGAAGCCTGTCCCCAAGCCATGGTGGCATGGTGGGCTTTTGGGACAAGAGGGTCAGGTGACACACATCTGCTAACTCAGAAGGGCCCTGCCCTGAACTTAATGCTCTGCTGTCCCAGTTTTAAAGTTCTTAGTAACTTTATCTTTCAACTAGCATACTGTCAGGAAGATCTGAAGGGATGATGGAGCCTGTGTGAGAATGCGTCCTGTTTCCTGTACCCCATTCTCATGCAGCTTTTGGGATGCCCAAGAGTTCAAAGTGAGTGTGAGTTCCAGAAAATGCAACATGAGCACAGGGTCAATGTGTCTGAGCAGACCTGCTGACCAGAGAGACCACACCCGCTGTTCCAACCAGAACTTGTCTCAGAGCAGAAGGAAGGTCTAGGAGCTTTGAGGGCCAGAGCAATGTGGGAATCCAATCACCCCTTTCTTACTGGGGTGTCACATCTCTGTATTAGCCAAGTTCTTGAGCTGACAGTGAAGACACAGAGGGAGAGGAAAGCTCAGGAGCTCCTTCCCTTTCAGTCCTTCCTTACCACCAGGGAGTGCGGGCAAGTCCTGTGCATATTAATAGTAAGATATAGCAGTAGAGTCAGTTTTGTGCAGTGTTTCCATTGCTGGTAATAAAATATATATGCAGTATATACCATGAAACATGAACTGTGCAACTTTAGTGATTCTGTGTGGGACTTAAATGATTTTATATTTGCATTTTAAATTGGCATTACATAATGTAAAGGTGAATTATGGAAGTGTATTTCAATAATTTAAATTTTTAACTTTTTAGACTTTTCTTTAATTAGGACACTAAACAGCAAAAAATAACAAGTTGAAAGAGAGACTACAGATAAAAGGAAAAGGTTTTTATTCTACTACATTTAACAGTACCTTTTTCCTAAGTTTTGAACTAGGAGCCCACGTTTTCATTTTATACCAGGCCCTGCAATTTATGTACCCAGCCCTGGATACTGTAAGAAGGAAGAAGCCAGTATTTAAGCCAGTAGGCACTTTGGCCCAGACTATTGTTCTGAAGTTACACTGGCTGCTGTTTTCAACCTGAGAGCCTGAACCCCGCTTCAGGAAGGAAGCCTGTTCGGGTCTGTGCACAAGGAGGCGTTCTTACTCTACAGGAGCCTCTCCTACTTGTGAATAGAGATCTTAAGAAATTAGAGATTGGGGTGCCTGGGTGGCTCAGTGAGTTAAAGCCTCTGCCTTCGGCTCAGGTCATGATCTCAGGGTCCTGGGATCAAGCCCCACATCAGGCTCCCTGCTCAGCGGGGAGCCTGCTTCCTCCTCTCTCTTTGCCTGCCTCTCCATCTGCTTGTGATCTCTCTCTCTGTGTCAAATAAATAAATAAAATCTTAAAAAAAAAATCAGAGGTTACTTTTATGTTTCTATAATGCTCTATACGTGAGAAGGTAGCCTCTACCTATCATAGATGAAAGAAGAGTGTGTGGCTTTAGTACTTTACAGTTTTCATATATTTTACAGTTTCTGGTCTATTGAGTTATTTATCTTGATTTATTTATCCACCTTTTAAATTTTATGTATCATGTTTTGTCTAATAATGGTTTGTATTTGGACCAAAGTGGGGACAGATGTCTTCACAAGAACACTTACTAACAAGTAAAGAGCATGGTTTTAGATATAGATTTAATGAAATGCAGTTTAAACATTAGATGTTTAATGCTTAATATTTAATGTTTTCATAAAATATGCAATTATTAAGAAAAGAAGGGGAAAACAAATGGTTTAGTTTCTAAAATATCTACTTCATCAAAATGATTTGTCCCAGCTACCTTCCTTTAGTGATTATGGGAGGGCTGACTTCTATAATTAGCATTTATATGAATACAGTTCTCCATGTCTGATGATTACTAATACTGAAGAGCTGTTTCTCGTCTTTGTTAGATCTTTTTAATTTGAGTTTACATTGCAGTCAAAGATTATTAGGCTTAACCAAAGAACTCTTATTTCCCTATTTAAGTCTTTATGTTGTCAGTAAAAAGGTGATATTTAATAAACAGAATATTTCCTTGATAGCCCCCGTAAACTGAAAAGCTAACAAAATGGGTGCAAGCCATTTAGAAGATGTTATCACAGATTACTTAGCCTCAGAAAAAACATTAACTATTCCATTTAAGCTAGGAAAGTTTAAAAAAATCGTATTCTGAAAACTATAGTCTTCTGTAATCATGATTCATCTGTGAACCAGTCACAAGGCCATGTGCAAAGGAAATTATTCCCTCGTCTGAAACCTCTGCCTTCTGCAAAGTGGGAGATGAGATTTTGGGGTATGAACATACTTCCTTTCTCCTATCCCATAGCATCAAATGAATTGCCAGTTAAGTGCCTCCAACATTGTATTATTAGAGTCTAAACCCAAGTTTATAAATAGCATCTCTCCTGTATTCTTTGCAGATGATAAATTTCTTGCCCAATGTCACTTGTCCAGTATCAACATAAAAGATCAGAGGTGGTAGAGTCTATCCATTTTCTTTCTTCTTCTTTTTTAACTTTTTTTAAAAAAGATATTGTTTATTTGACAGAGATCACAAGCAGGGGGAGCAACAGACAGAGGGAGGCTTCTCACTGAGCAAGGAGCCCAGTTTGGGACTCGATCCCAGGACCCTAAGATCATGATCTGAGCAGAAGGGAGATGCTTAACTGACTGAGTCACTTAGGCATCCTAAGCCTGTCCATTTTCTAGCCAAAAAGTGCAACCATCATTTGGCATTCTATCCAATCGAGGCAAGGAAGTTTCTGTTGCCATCAACATTATTTTGTCAGATGTGGTTGCATTTTGGCAGATGCATCGAGGAACTAACTCCAAAACTAACCTCATGTCTTTCCAAAGCATTATTGGTCTCCTCTCTACATCAAATATTAAGGATGGTAAACGTTGATGAAAAGCTTTGTTGTCTGTGGATTTATGTACTTTGGAGGCTCGACTTCTGACCTACTTTAATTTTTTTTTACATTTTAATATATTTTTTATTGATGTATAGTTGACACACAATGTTATATTAGTTTCAGGCATACAACATAGTGATTCGACAACTCTGTACATTGTGTAATGCTCACCACAAGTGTAGCTTCCATCTCTGACACGCTTTTATAAGTTTGAGAAGTGTGTGCCTTAGTTAGAGGCTCAAGAGTGCCTTGTCAATTGGACCTCTTTAAGAATTTTGATTTAATTATACCAGATTGGAAAGATTTAACTTGAAACTCATTAGGTCAGCAAAAGGACTAGTTATAAAAAAAAATACACAGTTATAAAAATATTATTAAAAACACACTGACATAAAGCAAAAACAGAAAATACACAATTCAGTTAAAATTAGCCTTTAAAATTCAAGATCTTTGTTTTTACTTTCAAATAAGTGTTTTGTAATCCACCATCTAAGCAACATACAATTCAAATAACACCCATGTCATAGAGTTTTTGATTGTTTCTATGGGCAGTCCTGTGTTCAAATACTGGCACCGGTTCTTGCTAATAGAATGATAGTAGAATAATTATATTATCTCTCCTGTGATTTGCTGGCTTCAGTATGCATAAGAATCACTTGGCATGCATATATAAATACAGGCTGTATGAGCTACAACTGCATAGATTCTAGTGCGGAAAGCCTTGATAGTGTGCAAGAATATCCATTTTAAGCATGAACCACAACAATTTTGATTTAAGTGGTCAGTGGACACTTAAGAATCATCTGTAGGGAGCGGCAAGATGGCGGAGAAGTAGGAGACCGATTATCATCAGGTCCCAGGAATTCACCCACAGAGCTATCAAACCATTCTGAACACCTTCAAATTCTACCGGAGATCGAAGAGAAGAAGAGCAGCAAGTCTAGGAACAGAAAATCGACCACTTTCTGGAAGGTAGGACGTGCGGAGAAGTGAATCTGCGGGGACGGGAAGATAGACCCCGGGGGGAGGGGCCGGCTGCCGGCAAGGGTGCGAGCAGCGGAGCACAGACTCGGAACTGTGAGAAGTCGGCTCCACTGAGGGACGTCGCCCCAGAGACCAAGCGGGGGGTGAAGCCCCTGCAGGGACAGTGTGGTCTCAGGACCCACGGGGACACAAAAAGACCAGGGGTGTCTGAGCGCGACCGAGCTCCCAGGTCTCAGAAGCCGGCGGGAGAGACGGAGCTGAGCTGAGGTGTCTCTCAGCTCGGGGTTACCTTGGGCTGGGATCTGAAGCTCAGCCGGGCCACTGATCTGTGAGCGGGGACCCCACGGGCAGCAGACCCGGAGAGACTCACCTTCCTCCTCCGGGAGCAGCNTTCTCTCCATTTCAGCTGCTCAAACGTCTGTGTACTGCTCTGGTGTGTATCTCCCTCAATGTTCTGCCCAAGTCAAAGGGGCACAGGAACTGATGTCAGCATCCTCTCCTTGCGTCTCCCTTTCAGTTTCCTGGAAGGCCCAAGAATAGCATCTACCCTTTGCATCTTTTCTTGTCCCTTTCTCAAATGTTCTTTTGGCAACATTCTGATGAAATAAAAAGTCCTTTCTGGGAGCTAAAGTAAATCAATGTGTATTTGTGACAGAGTCCAAGCAAATGACCAATAGTTTATAAAGTGACCAGAAAATACAATATTAAACAAACAAGCAAATTGCTTTTAGACTGACTAATATCTTACATCCTCCTCTACCTGTGAACTGGAATGTTAGGGGAATCCTGAGAATTGTTTTGATTTCAAACAACCACCTTAATTGCACCATCATAAAGTGTAAATAAAATAGGATACTAGCAAAACTATATAGTTTGTGAGCAATCACCTGCAGATCCTTCTTTTGTATACCATAAAAACCAATGAACGAGACTGATTTATTCAATCAAGCATTAAAACTTAAGGAAGCCCTTATTAAAATGCAAATAAGTTATATAATTAGCCCATAACTAACTGCCCTGTTGGAAATCTCACTTCAACAAATTGATGTTGCAAATTAAAATTTTAAAACATAGAAAGGGAATATAGAAAGAGATGCTTCCCAGATACTGGAGGAATGCCTCAGGATGGCAGGGGCTTGGTTGTCACACTGGAATGTGTACCTGGGAGGAAAGATTCTTGTACCAAAAATGGGGACATAGGAGAGAAAGGAAAAGTGGACAGAATCAAACTGAGAATTCATTTACTTCACATTTGTCTCAAGGTCTCCCTGCCTCTAAATCATCCTGAGAGGCAGAGTTGATACTATGCTATGCTTTGGAGCATGTGAGAGGAATGAATGCTATTCTGTACTTTTATCTTTGGGCAGAAGGTATGGGAACAAATCCTCTGACTCAAATCCTCAAAGCATCACGAATCAAGAATTTATATTATTTCATGGTGATTACTAAATCTCTAAACAAATTATATGATTTTTAAATAATTTTAAATAAGAAGGATAAAAATAATGATTTCAAACAGGGATTGGTTGATTTACTCCTAAGATATTTTATTTGTTTGTTTGTTTGCCAGAGAGAGAGTGAGCACAAGCAGGGAGAGCAGCAGGCAGAGGGATAAGCAGGCTCCCTGCCGAGCAGGGAGCCTGATGTGGTACTCAATCCCAAGACCCTAGGATCATGACCTGAGCCGAAGGGAGATGCTTAACCAACAGAGCCACCCAGGCGCCACAATTCCTAAGGTATTTTTAAAATGTAGTTTCTTAGGTATGTCATCTTATGCCTATGGCTTAGTGAAGTCAGTTTTCCACAAAGTACAGAACTGTTTAAATCAGGGATCAACAAATAACCTGCCAAATCTGGCCCACTGTTTCTGTAAGTAAAATTTTACTGGCACAGAACCAACTTGCTGGCTACTTCCAGCAATGATGGTAGAGTTAGAGTTAGATCTTAAACCAGTTATAACAGAGACCTAAGGACCTTCAAAGCCTGCAATATTTGCTATCTGGCCCTTTATCAAAATAGTTTCTGACTGCTGATTTAAATAAAGTCCCCTCTTTAAAAAAATTTGAAAGCCTGAATATCTTTTAAACAAAAAAGCATGAAGCCTTCAGAGTTAAACACAGCCATCTGGCAGACACATGGACCACTATCCAAGGAGAGCACGATACTTTGAAATGTAAATTTAAAAATTAACCTGAAAACCCAATTTACTCTTTTTGGATATAATTTTGATATGATGGTTTTCCAAAAACAAACATTATCATAAGATTAACAAATGGCCCTCACAAATTCACTTAAAATGTGATTCTATATACTTTATTTTTCCAGGAAGACAATAATGCCTACATCTCAATAAAATGCATTATACAGAGAAGTGATGTATAATTAAATATTTAAAATGAATACTGATCTAATTTGGGGCTTGAATGTTAGAGATTTGGGACAAAGTATTAGTCAGAAATTGGCCAAAGTTAAAATCAGAACTAAAGAATCTGGTTCATGGTGTTATCTCCTGAGAAAACTGGTTTGTGTTCCTGAACAACAGGGCCATAGGGCATTTCCCATGTAATCTGGGCAGACGCCATAATCAAAAAGACCAGATCGGGCAGGTGGGTATGCCACTCTAGGTCAACAGGTGTGATTGGCCTGGTGTCTGGGAATTGAACTAGTTTGAAATAAGAAACACAGCAAACTATAACAGGTCTAGCCTCTGCTCTCAGGGATTCTGGATGTTCTAGCCCAGCTGCTTGCCAGGATGTACTTCATGCTCTGGAGTGTTGTTGCTTATGGATGATGAGAAGATTGAAAGCCTCAGGTCACCTCAATCACATTTAGATAAATGGGGCTCAGCTTTCATCCAGTCTTTATCAAGTCCCAGGTAGTAGCCTTCTACATCATTCATGGAGGAAGACCCAGTAGAGTTATAGTTCACACCACTGAATTTAGAAAACCTAGACTTAAATGTTAATTCAGTCACTTCTTGCTTGACGTTGACACATCTTTTCAGGACATTTCTGGCCCTTGGCTTGCTCTTAGGAAATCTAAAATGAGAACACACTGATGTATCTCAGAAGATAGCATGTGTCAGTGTGAAAATAAAGAAAGGAAACCTACTCAAAACGGACTCAGGAAAGTTCTCCCTTACCACTCCTCAAAGCTTCCTCTGCCTGCTCCCGCAGGAAGAAGGAAGACTTTGCCCTCCTGAACTTAAACGACCCTGCCACCGCTCCACCAGTGAGAAGCCCCGACTCCTGCTCTCCTCCAGCCAACTTCTCTCAACCTCCCCTTCTCCTCTCTAAAGGCGCTATCCCCCTTCATTCTTCAGACTTGTATTCATTTTGCCATAGTTTGCATGTTTCAAATGGCAGTTCCTCTGCTACTCCCAAATAAGCTCATTTTTTGCTGGTTAAATAATTGGCTGTTTTATTTTTAAAGTTGACAGGGATCATATGAGATAAGTGTGTGAGACTGCTATACCTGTAAAAGAGCAGTTTTTAAATCGGCATTTTTTATATTATTGTTCATACCACTATGTTGATAGTAAAAATTCTCCCCTAAATCTAAGCAAAAAACTGTTAACATAGATATTTCGCAGACCTTAATAAACATGCTAACTTTTACACTTAACTATTTTTGTATATTTCTTAAATGGAGATATAGTTAACATATAACATTACATTAGTTTCAGGTGTGCAATATAATGATTTAATACATGTATATATTTTTAACATATTTTATGTAGAATTTTAGCCATTCTTTTTACATTTTTATAGTCTTTTTATAATATTCACATGTGGTGGAAGAGAAGAAAGGGATAGGTGGGTGTATGGCACATTATAAATGGGTCTTACAGGGAGCTTATCTCCTCGACTCCTTTTGTGGTGTCCAAAACCTACCCCCCCGGTTCCAGCACTCTTGTCTGTGGCTGCCTTGACCAGTGGCCACAACACAGAAGAAAGATCTGAATCTGAAATGTCACCCACTTAATGTATCAAGTTCATATGCTCAACTGAAACAGGGCTGGAGAATGAAGGGGGTCAGAAAGAGATGGGGTGGAAAATAGGAGAACCTTGCAAAAGATGGGGCAGGTCACCAGCCAGGGAAGGAAAGCAATTCGGAATATCCCCCAGGATAGCACCTCTCTCAGCTCAAAGGAAAAGTGAACACTTTAAAAAGGTTGAGCAGGGCCAGAAAGATGGTATCTAAAAGGTGAAAGAAAGATGGAGACTTCTTAGACCAGATAGACCTCTCAGACCAGCGTGGCCCCAGAGGACTCCTCACAGAAACCGTTGCCTGTCTCACATGTGAGAGCTCAGGCTTCTCGGCAGCCAAAAGACTTTCTGTAAACTTACTTCCTAAGAGAAGTATGGCTAAACACACTTGTTTGCCCTGAGCACACTTCAGGAACACAGCTGGAAGAGCTCTGCTTCCTCATGAGATAAACTCCACCTAAGGTTGTCTGATAATTAAAATTTGGACAATAAATTTGATGGTTTTTTGGGGGGAACCAAAAGCTATCTGTGTGCTGTAAATAATGACTATTTCTAGTATACCTCTATTTGTAACCAGTTTTTATACCTATGCCTCTATTCCACCAAAAAAAACCAAAAACCCAGATTCCACCAAAATTACTTACTACAGGGTAAAAATAGGCATGGTTCTATACAGAGTGACACACACACAGACACACACACAGATAGATATTACATACATATTCATATATACTACATATACATTACTAAGTATAAATATTTACTGATCTAGAAATCTTGATTGCTTTTTCATAAGGGACAAATTCTTTATAAAGCACTACTAAAAACTTGCAAACTACAATGAAGATTTTGATATTTAGAATAATAGTAGCCACTTCCATTTTTTTCCCAATGTGCCATTAAAACATTAACTACAGTAATCAGTAATCCTTCGAAAAACTCCAGGAAGTATATGATAGTATTTTTAACTAACAAATAAAAAAGATTAAGTAAGCTTGATTTTCCTATACAATCTTATATTTTAAATCCCACTCTCTGGGAACTATGATTGTGGCTAAGTGACAAAGTTAAATTAATCAAAGTTAATGTTCACATCACCATATTCAAATACTGAAAGTCTAAAAGTTAAGGACTTGGTCAAACTGCTACAATGCAACACAGTTTCTTATCAGCAGAATTATGAATCTATCAGATTTTAAAACTTTATTTTTTTAAAGATTTTATTTATTTATTTGACAGAGAGGGATCACAAGTAGGCAGAGAGGCAGGCAGAGAGAGGAGGAAGCAGGCTCCCTGCTGAGCAGAGAGCCCTATACTGGGCTTGAGCTGGATCCCGGGACCCTGAGATCATGACCTGAGCTGAAGGCAGAGGCTTAACGCACTGAGCCACCCAGGCACCCCAGATTTAAAAACTTTAAATCCAGTGATTGTTTGCTGAAGCTCCACCATCAGTAAAAATCAGTGCCCAGAAAACCAAACTCCTCCTTTACAAAAATAAAAGTACCATTCTTCATTATATAGTGATGAAGGAACAAGCCTAATTGTTCCCTAATAGGAGAAATACACATATGTTTATCCTCTAGAAGTATTATTTGCTCAAGTCTTGAGACACTCTCACATTTGTCTTTGTAACTATCTCTGGTATTTCAAATACCTCAATTTGGGGGAAAATGTACCTGTATAACTTTACTCATGTCAGAAATGATCAGAAGTTTCCAGACATAAACCATAAAACATTTTCAGTTTTGTCTTTTCAAGGTAGTAAATTGAAAACCTTAGGATATCATATGGGAAAAGACATTAAGTGAAGAAATCCACATCATTTTATGAGTATGTGAACAGACAAGGAAAAAATAGATAAAAATTAATCAGAGATTATAATACTAATAAAAATGTTAAGCTGTGAATGATAGCATAAGTGGCATACTGCAAAAGATAGTTGGACTTTCTGATCACATACTGAATTTTGTTTATATAATGCAGGTAGAATTTTCCAACATGCACACAATTACTCAAATTTCACATTAATATATTTATACCTATTAATTCATATACAGAGTTACTGGGACATGGAAGTCTTATTGCCCATCTAAAAAAGATAATATATTAACAGCTTAGTCTCCCCAAAGAATGTTTGTCTGCAACATGAATATTTCATATTTGGAAAAGCTCTAAATTTGAATATAGATTGACTCATAATGTGTTCTTGGGCTCTACTCAGTAGTGCAAATGACATCTGGTAATTCATATAACTTCGGAAAAATCTACAAACCTAACCTTTTTCAGATTACCATATTACTTTTACGAATTAACTATAAATCACACTCAGTTTTAGAAAATAAATATCCACAGAAAGCCACTTGGATAATTATTTTATTCTTTAAACATTAATGTATGCTTGCAAGCATATGGAGCAACAGGAACTCTCCATGGCTGCTGGAAATGCAAAATGATGCAGCCACTTTGGAAGACCGCTTGGCAATTTCTTATAAAATTAAACATATTTTTACAATACAATCCAGCAATTTTACTCCTTGGTAGTTAACCAAAGGAGTTGAAAATTTATGTTCACATCAGAAACCTGCACATGGATGTTCAAATCAGCTTTATTCATTACTGCCAAAATTTGGAAGCAACCAAGATGTCCTCAGGCAATTTACTGGATAAACTGCAACATCAAGACTATGGAATATTATTCAGTGTTAAAAAGAAATGTTATCAAGCCATTAAAAGACATGGAGGAAACTAAAATATGTATTATTAAGTGAAAGAAGCAAATGGGAAAAGGCTGTATACTATATGGTTCCACTATAGGACATTCTGGAAAAGGCAAAACTATGGATATAGTAAAATTCAGGCTACCAAGGGTTAGCAGGAAAGAAGTGAAAAACAGGCAGAGCTCAGAGGATTTTTAGAGCAATGAAACTAATTCTATATGATACAGAAATTGTGAGTAAATATCATTATACATTTGTCCAAACCCACAGCATGTACAAAACCAAGAGTGAATACTAGGGGTGGGAGGGTAAGGATAGTGTGGATGGGTTATGGACATTGGGGAGGGTTTGTGCTTTGGTGAATTCTGTGAAAGGTGTAAGCCTGATGATTCACAGACCTGTACCCCTGGGGCAAATAAATAAATAAATAAATAAAGTGAATCCTAATGTAAACTGTGAACTTTGGATGATTATGATGCATCAATGAACCTCATGGGTTACAAGTGTCCCACTCTGATAGGGGATGTTGATTACGGGGGAAGGGAGGGCTGTGCATGTGTGGGGGCAGGGAATATAGGGGAAATCTTTCTACCTTTCTCTCAATTTTGCTGTGAACCTAAAACTTCTCTAAAATAACAAAATCTTTTAATTTATTTTTTAATGGGCAAATGATCTGATAAGACATTTCTTTAAAGAAGATATGCAAATGGCCAACATGAAAAATGTACAACATCACTGCATAAAAGAGAAATGCACATAAAAACCACAATGAGGTACCATTTCATACCTACTGGGATATCTATAATAAAAAAGAGAGAGAGAAAATAAGTTGTGGTGAAGATATGGAGAAATTGGAACCTCAGAATGAGGCTGCTCCTTTGGGAAACAATCTGGGCCTTTTAAAGGAAAACAGTTCCTCAAAAACTTAGGATTTTCATATGATCCAGCTATTCCACTGGTAGGTATTTAATCACTCACTGCCCCCTAAAAAAATCAAAATATATATCCACACAAAAAAATTGTAATGTATATTTGTAGCAGCATTATTCATAATAGTGAAAAAGTAGAAACAGCTCAAGCATCCTTCAACTGATGAATGGATAAATAAAATGTGCTCTATCCATACAATGGAATATTATGTGGCAACACAAAGGAAATATTGGTATATGCTCCAGCATAGATGAGCCTTGAAAACATTATGTTAAAGAAGAAATGAAGAACAAAAGATATATATTCTATGATTCCAATTATATGAAATATTTAGAAAAGGCAAGTCTATTGAGACAGAAAGCATATTAGTGGTCAGTTAGGGCTTTAGGGGATGGGAGATCAAGGGTAAATGGAGAATGACACTAATGGGTTTAGGGTTTCTTTCTGAGGTGATAAGGATATTCTAAAATTGCCCATGCTAATGATTACACAGCCTTATGATATACTAAAACCCACTTTATTGTACACTTTTAAATTTTTTTCCTATTGTACACTTTAAATGGCTGATTTATATGATATACATTTATATCTCAATAAAGTAACATTTTTAAAAACTTAATGAGTTCATTATAGAAAAATAGGTTAAAAAGATAACACAAAATTCACAAAAATATATATAATATGACCTTTAAACCTATGAAAAGATGTTCAATCACATGAATAGAGAAATGCAAATTTCAATTACACATAGACGTCATTTCTCACCTCTAAAATTGGTTAAAAAATAAAAATGATTAAAACTGTGGGTGAGTTGGGAAAAAGAACTCTCACACAGTTCTGGTGGTAATATAACTTAGAAAACCCTTATGAAGGACATTTTGCGTTATCTAATAAATATACATATGGGCTTAGCTTCTGACAGACATCTAGAAATTTACCATGAGAATGTAACACCAATAACATAAAAGCACATCTGCACAAAGTTATTTATAACAGTAGAGCTTATAATTTCAACATTTTGAAAGCAACTTAAATAAGCTCAAATGTAGAATAGTTGAAAAAGATTTGGTGCATCCACAAAATGAAGTACTGTCCTGCTGTACAATAAAGGAAGATTTTTATGAGCTGACATGGAATGATTTCCAAGCTAGGTTGTTAAGTGAAATGAGCAAAATGCAAAGGAAGATCTGTACGATGCTCTTTTTGTATAAACAAAGAGAAAGTACGTACATCCATGCATACACACACAGGAAGAGTAAATCAGAAATTAATGAGATCAGTCACCTGCAGGAGTGAGTGGGAAGGAGAATGGAGAGCAGGGGCAACAGAAAGAGGATAGGAGAAAGGGTGTGACACTTCTCAAAGTACACGTCATGGTCACGTGAATTATTTCTAGAATGCTATTCAAAGTTGGTAAATTTGTGTTTGGCAGTTGATATGGGGAAAAGTTCTTAAACTATTTTCTCTGAATTTGGGGATTGAGCAAATAAGATAATCCAGTTCTTTCACATTTATTCCCTGAATAATTTGTTCAAAATATACTTAATAAGTACCTAATAGATAATAGCTACCAGTTCATATAGATAACTGCACAAAAATTAAGGAACGGTGAGTACATTCAATGTATCAAATTTTATCTGGGAAGATGAAAAGCAAAAATAACTTCAAGTTAGCAAATTAAATATAAAAAAAACTATGGGATAAATTTACATACTTGTTTGTACTCGTGAGTGGTGAGTGAGAGGGATTTTTTAGGAGATAAACCAAAATGTACATGAACCTCCTTTGGGGAAGATGTGGCCAAACAGGGAATTTGACCACTCATTCGCCTTTAAAAGACATTGGCACACTAGCCTGATCTATGTATACTACAAATGGATCACTGCTCAAAGGCTCATAATACACGTAGCTGACAGAGTTTCACATTATAAAGACATTATTTTCATAGACATTCAGGTCTCCTGTGAAATTAGCATACTGCATACACACAAATGCATATAAATGACTTAATAATTTCTACCTAAGTATCTGCTAAAGCATTTTTATTAAATTGTCAATGATATTGTTTGTTAGGTTATTAATGAGAACCCTCTAAAATAATGCTTTGTCAAAATACTTGTGATTCATCTCTTTTGGGGTGTTCATATTTAAAAACAGACTACTTATTACTGCTCCCATTACACAAAAGTGCTGTCTAGAGGCAAACATTTTCAAATTGGTTTAATTACATTGTAGCATAATTTTAATTTGATTAGAATTCATGGCATCTATCCATTACCTTTCAAATAAAAGAAATATTCAATAAATGTACAATTAAATATTAAAGCTTAGAGAGGAGGAAAGCAATGGAGAAGGAAAGCATATCTTTTTTTCTAGAATTCATTTGTTGACTTACAAATGAACTGTCAGAAAAGTAGGTGAAGACAATCTGCTTTGCATTAGCTATCACGGATTTATTCTATACAGGAAGTATTTGCTTCCTTCTATACAAGGCAGGACAGAAGGTAAAGAAGATTTATTTGTAAAATATGCCACAGATACCACAGTGTGTCCTATCACTTTAAGAGGAATTTAAGTATGGATATCTAGATATAGGTCTCACAGGTTTGAAGACACAAAAAGGAAGTACTTACTCCAAATTGCTTATCTGTTATTTCTTCCATTAGAAGACTTAAGTACTATGTCATAGGACATTTCCTTCTATATTCAAAGTTAGAGGGGATGGTTCATTTTACGTGTCAATGTGACTGAAATAAGTGATATCCAAATAGTTGGTAAAATGCTATTTCTCGGTGTTTCTGTAATGGTATATCTGGAAAAGACTATCTTTTTGTTTGTTTGGGTTTTTTTGTTGTTTTTTAAGATAGTATTTATTTATTTGACAGAGAGAGAGAGAGAGCACAAGCAGGGGGGGCACAGGTAGAGGGAGAAACTCTCTGCTGAGCAGGAAGCCGGACGTGGGACTTGATCCCGGGACTCTGGAATCATGACCTGAGATGAAGGCATACGCTTAATGGACTGAGCCACCCAGATGCCCAAAAAGACTATTTTTCAATCTGTAGACTGAGTAAAAAAGATTGCTCTTACCAGTGGAAGTGGGCATCATCCAATTCTGAGGGTCTGAATAGAACAAAAAGGCAGAAGAAGGGCTAATTTCTTCTCTGTGTTTGAGGGGGGGCACTGACTTTCTCCTGTCCTGAACTAATGCCGAGCTCACTGTCTTGGAGCCCCACTCAAAAGTAATATCTTCTTGCACCCTCTAACAGTTTTCAGCAGTATACCCAAATACAGTACACACAACCTCCCAAATCCAAAGAAACCCACTAAGTGTTTTGCTTCTTCCGCAAAGGCTCAGGGGGCAACAACTGACTCTTTACCTTTAATGGAATGTCCTGATAACCTTTCAATGAATTCCTAAAGACTTTTTTGATGAGGCAGGACTTTAATCTCTGTAGTAATTTTCTCCCATATTCTGCCATGCATCTATCCTACATGAGATCGCTTGATCCCATGATCACTAGATCTAGTGATCTCCTTGATCACTAGAACCAATTAACTTCATGTTATTATATAGTGAACTAGCATCAGATTCTTCAGAAATTAAGAAAATAAAGATCTTCTAGACCACATTGTGTCCAGGGCTGGACAGCACAAGGGTATATATCCCTTGTGTTTTCTTCATTTCACATTTAGAGTGAAACAAAATAATAGTATAACTCTCCTGACCCTTTATTTATCACAGACTCCAAGATCCTGGACTTCTTATCCTCTATGACTATTCCTCATAGTCAGAAGTAATCTTTTCCCTTGCGTTCACAGTCACTTAAGTTGGTCTAGACCCACTATAGACTATAGCACTATTATATAGGCAAGAAAAACAGCTGGTCTAGAGCATCAGAGTAACTCCAAAACAGCAGAGAAATTAAAGAACCAAGTCAGCAGTCATGGCAACTCCTAGAATTTAGGAGTACTTTTATGCCATTTATATATATATAGGCTAAAGCCAAGTACCCTTGCAAAGGAGGAATCCCATTAGGAGGGGAAAAAGGCATAGAAAGAAAATAACTTTTAAAGGTTCCTTTTTACACTTCTCTGTGCTTCCTTTATGGTTTCAATAGATACACTTAGTCTCCTGATATTATATTATCCTTTATTTCCTAATCTTTTAAAATAAGGTGACCTGAATCTTGCAGGTGGTAAAAATGTGAAAATGAAAATCATTGAATAAACATTACGCCACAGATGAGAATTGCTCTATAAAGTTAAAATTTGTTCTTCCTTATGTGTCTTTTCTAAAGAGCATGCCTATTTCAATTCCCTGTTTGCCCTTTCTTCTATTTTAATATAATTGAGTGGAAAACAATGTTCTCTAGATTATGTTCTTTGTGGAAGAAGTTAGAAAGCATAGACTCACTATAGGAAAGAAAATTCTTCCTTAAACTCTTTACCCAACATTGAGCTATATTTTGTACCTTACAACTTTCTATATCTTTTACACTGTAGAATCCTGTATACTAAATGCTTTCTGTCACCTCTGTGAGAGTTTTGTTGTTGCTGTTCAAGGGAAGGGCACAATTTATTTTAACGTTGTTCCTGTATTCATCAAAGAAGTCTATCATCTCTGATTTTTTTCCTGAAGCTATCTCTTTACTTATGGTTACTAAATTAAACTCCTGTTAGTTATATGTTGAGCCACCTCACAATATTTTCTACATCCCTTAATATAACATATTTGTATCTTTTATGGAAGCAAATAAAATATTTTTTCATTTATATTTATTATAATTGGTTCATTAATACAAATACACTTTTTCCCTCCTAGTAGAATATTTCAGGGGCACTTGTGCCAAATTTCCCTATTGCCTACTCATGGAGTGTGTGTGTGTGTGCATGTGTGTGTATTTTGCGGGGATTATTTTCAGCATTTGGACTTTATGTTGGTGTCTCAGTTCTAGATTATTGCCTTGTATGTCCCTAAGGCCATATATATCTTCTTTCTTCTGGTGTATTTCAAAAACTCCAAATTTCATATAAAGCCCCCTTGGCTACCACAACATCAGAATTTAATCTTATTGCTTTGAATTTAAATTCTCAATGCACCTCTACCAACATTTAAGGATGTGTGTGTGCGCGCGCACACAGTACTATTTTGTTTTAATGTACATATGTGCTTGAAAAGTAAATTTGTTGAATTTTATCATTTCTAGTTTGAAGTAGAAATCTTAATTTCCAGGCTACCACATTGTTGAAAGATTACAATTTCAATTTTTAACATTCAATATCAGTTCTTTGATTTAAAAGTATCTATCCACACTTGTCCCAAATCAGAAAACAAAATCAAAAAACAAAAAAAAAAAATAAAACAAACCTCTCCCTGTTGAAAATAAGGAAAGAAATACCCTGTACCCCCCTTTTCTAAGAGCATTTGCTTTAGGTTTATAATTATAATTATAATTCTTTTTCTTTCTCTTTAAAACATATATGAATCTTTTAAAAGCTAAATAAGCCTCTTTCTCAAAGACATGGGAACTATCTCTCTGAAATGCAATCAAGAAAGCTGATGCTCCCATCTCCCAGTTATAAGATACTTTTAGAGTTTGATATGGAGATATGGAGGAGGAAGATGATCATGGGCCAAATATACCAAAAAAATAATCACAAAAGACAAATTATATTTTAATTTTATCTAAGTTGATTTGATAGGAACTGATAAACGTGAATGAGAGAACTTATTGATTCAAAATGAAACACTAGTATGATGTTGTTAAATGTATATATATATATGCTAAAGGACAACAGAATATGCCACTCCAAAATATGCTTCTTTGTCATATTGATCATTTTGAGCTATAGGCACTTGAGAAACAACAAACACTTTCTTTGAACTTCCGAACCCATCTAAAAACAGATCCTTCAAAATGAACTTTATTGTCATAAATCCTCTGGGTGTTTTATCACCAGAGAGGACACCTGAAGAAGACACCATACCCAAGACACCAGACAGACTGTGTTACAAACCACCAGACCTCCCAAATATTCTTTCTCTTTCTCTTCTTTCTTTTCTTTCTTTCCTTTCTTTCTTGAGAAAGAGGAGGAGCAGAGGGACAGGGAGAGAGAGAATCCTAAGCAGGCTTCACATCCAATGTGGAGACCAACACAGGCCTCAAACTGATAACCCTGAGATCATGACCCTGAGATGGTGACCTGAGCCGAAAGCAAGAGTCGGATGCTCAGCCCAAGAGCCACCCAGGTGCCCCTCCCATCTATGCTTCCAAGAATCCACTCAACTTTCCTAAAAACCACTTAATCTCCCCTGAGAAGCCTACATCCTCCCCTCCCTTACCCCTGGTAAGAGAGTATTGAATCCTGAATTCTAAAGCCATGTCTTTGGGTTACTTATCTCTCCTGGGTGCCTCCTATGTATACATGAAGTATACATGTTAATACACTTCAGTCTGTTTTTCTTTTGTTAATCTGTCTGTTATTACATTAGGGGTCGCAGCCAAGAACTCAGAAGGGTACAGTGAAAATTAATTTTCTCCCCTTAAACTACAAATATATTATAATTTTATATCTATAAAAAGCCTTCTAAACTCTGGGTACAAATCATGTTATATGAGTGTCTGAAAATGTTTTCAGTTTTATGCTAAGTTGCTCTGATCAGTAAGATAAAAAGGAAAATTTTACATTGTTGTCTTTCCAAATCAAGATTATAAGAAACACATTACATATATGTTTCTGGTCATAACCATGAGGGGATGGACTAAAGTCACAGTAGGAGCCAACCAAGTTGAAAAATGTTCTAGACAAAAATTGAATTGTATAAGCACTGGATGTTCAGGTAATAGGGCCACTCCCACATACTAATGACATTATAATAAGATAAATAATAAGTACATTTAGAAAAAAGTAATTAGCAGCTCATCATCTTGTGGTCTAGTGAGCTTCACTCTGATTGAAGATCTGGACAGGAATTTGAGGGTGATTTGTGAGGTGGACCAAGGATGGGATCACAGTAGATACAATCAGTAGTTAGCAAAGTAAATTACACTGAGCCTCTGTGCATGATGAAAACTTCTTGGGTGTAATACAAATGTATTATTTCTTTCACTTATTTGAACACAGTCACTTCAAATTAGCCAGACTGTTTTATGTATTCTTGT
Organism: Ailurus styani; assembly: GCA_002007465.1. Taxonomy (NCBI): domain Eukaryota; kingdom Metazoa; phylum Chordata; class Mammalia; order Carnivora; family Ailuridae; genus Ailurus; species Ailurus styani. Next base: position 193,191 of record LNAC01000896.1, read on the forward strand.
AGTTCCAATTTGTCTGTCAACACTGTTATAAGAAAAGAATCCTAAGCCAAGAAAACAGAAATTACTCTCCTGGTAGCCTGTATGAATTATCTGGGGACTGCAGCAAGCATGCAGCCTGTTGATTAGAGGGTTCTTTCAGATCTTTCATTCTGTCAAAGAGGGCTGAGCCCTCTATAAGGAGGGAGAAGGAATAAAACAAGAAGTCAATAAACTAGAACTACAGTGGGAAGAGGAAAAGAACTCTGGCATGAATTGAGGAAAATTGGAGAATTATATTCCAGACCATCGGGATTCCTAAAGCCCTCTTTAGAAAATCGATAGTAATATCTAGGCAACACTCTATTGAAAGGAATTCCTGAAGTATTTATGGAATCCTGAACCATTCAATAAGAACTCTGATTTTAGGCCTTTGTACATTGGCACATATATTGATTTCATCCCCTTAATTTTTAAGAGAAGGACTAAATTATGAATCACAGAGAACCCTGTGGTTTACATAATTGAGAAGTTATTATCTTTCTTATTACCTCAGAACTCAAAGTGAGACAGAATAATAGTAAAATGGAAAGAGAGGCCAGGGACTTCTTTGCCCTAAGCTCTGTTCTTTATTTTATTTTTTATTTTTTTGGTAAGCTTTATATCCACTTTGTGCTGTGTAAAACTTTAAGAAATCTTGATTGACTTGAAACTTGAACTTAATGAAATTGAAAGCTTTTTCTGTAAAGGTACAGAAATAATTATTTTATAAATACTTTAGGCCATGCCAGCTAGCCATAAGTTCTTGATATTGCAATTATTCAACTCTACTCTTGTAGCATGAAAGACATTATAGACAATACGTAACGTATATGAGTGTGGCTGTGTTCCAATAAAATTGTATTTACAAAAACAGGCAGCTGGTTAGTTGGACCTGTGGACAGTAAGTCTATATGAATCCTGCTAAAAGAATGTGTAAAAAGTATATCATCTCATCACAAAACCTTTGAAATAGCTTAAAATTATGGAAAAATAAAGTAGAAAATTTATATTATTCATAACCATTTTATGAAAAGATAAGTTATTTAAATTAAGATAGTACCCAGATATTTTTGTACTCATGTGTACAAGGAAAAGATGGAATCATATTGAATATACATGTTTTCATGAAACATTACCATTGTATGTCTATATAATAGTTCTGAAAACCTCATGCTAGTTGCAAAAAAAATTAAAATTTAATGACTATAAACAATTTTTGTAATAATATTCTATTGTTGAAATTTTACTCTATTTCCCAAGTGTCTGCCATATTGCAATTGTTACATGTTTTACAAAGAATTTAATCACTTTTTAAAATTTAGGTTATATTTTTGAAGTGGTAACACTATATCAAAATGTATCTTTGTTTTGTTTGTTTTAATCCAGATAAGCAATGCCAAGCTTGTTTTTAAAAAGTATAGGTCATGGGCGCCTGGGTGGCTCAGTGGGTTAAAGCCGCTGCCTTCGGCTCAGGTCATGATCCCAGGGTCCTGGGATCGAGGCCC
>LNAC01000896.1:194769-223159 GCA_002007465.1 Ailurus styani
CTCAGGGGCACGTGCACCCGAATGTTTATAGCAGCAATGTCCACAATAGCCAAACTATGGAAAGAACCTAGATGTCCATCAACAGATGAAAAAAATAAAAAGTATAGGTCTTCCTATACAATGGAATACTATGCAGCTATCAAAAGAAACGAAATCTTGCCATTTGCAACGACATGGATGGAACTGGAGGGTATTATGCTGAGCGAAATAAGTCAATCAGAGAAAGACAATTATCATATGATCTCTCTGATATGAGGAACTTGAGGGGCAGGGTGGGGGGTCGTGGGGGGTAGGGAGGGAAAAATAATGAAACAAGATGGGATGGGGAAGGAGACAAACCATAAGAGACTCCTAATCTCACAAAACAAACTGAGGGTTACTGGGGGGTGGGAGGGTAGGGATAGGGTGGATGGGTTATGGACATTGGGGAGGGTTTGTGCTTTGGTGAATGCTGTGAAAGATGTAAGCCTGATGATTCACAGACCTGTACCCCTTGGGCAAAGAATAAAAATAAAATTAAAAAAATAATAATAAATAAATAAAATTTTTTTAAAAAGTATAGGTCTTCCTATTTCAGCACATACATATCAATAACAGTGCTAGAAGAACTTCCTCAACCTTTTTTTTTTCTAAGTTAAGTGAGAGAGGAGAGAAAGAGAGAGAGCTCTCTAAAAAAATTATTTCCAATTTCTCAAAGGAACTACACACACACACACACAGCATTTTTCTATTTACATCACACAGAGAATTTCTTTTCTTCTAAGGATAAAGTGTTATAATAACTACAACTCTGCACATTCATTTATAAAAAGCAGGGCAACTTTCTGAAACTGTCCAATTACAGAGAAATACAAAATTGCAAGATTTAGAGAGAGCATCAAAAATTAATAAACAATGTGAAATTTTGACAGGAATCTCAGCAGGCATCCCAGAAAGACCTGTTGTTCAAGGATTTTAGCAATAAGTAAAGCTATATAAACCATACACACTTTACAGTATATGTAGCAAACTAATGGACAATTCTTTCCCAATATGTAAGGAAAGTCCAGAGCTACAGATTTGGGGAGCCAACGCTTGGTGGTCAAATGTACTGCAGAGTCAGTAAAAATAGGAAATAATGGCAAACAAAATACTGTATTTGTGCAAATACATAACATACACAAAGATAGTATTTATTGTAATAATCCTAATAAGCCCAAGTTAGAAAAGTACCTTGACTCAGTAGTAGACTTTAGATAATATATTCATATCTTATTCTCAGGGGCACAGAAATCCAATATTACTTCTTCAAAGGTGAATTTCCTAAACATAAACCTCCGAAGCTTGGACTTCAGGATTGTCTTTAGAACTTCAGATAGGTTTACTAACAGGATTACATAAATTCCTTGCCCACACTGCTCCTCCAGCTCACAACATTTGAAAGAATTATTGTTATTATTATTAAATATTATCCTTAAGCCTACAAGAAATATACATTTTGTGTATCCTAATAAGGCAGAATATAATCTTTTACATTACTTTTATTTTTTAATTTTTAATTTTGATAATTTTCAAGCAGAAAAACCTGAACATGTGCTATGCATATGCATGAGTCTGCCTAGATCCAATAATATTTGCTTTATTGATATATCTAGGTAGCTAGATATACAGGGTTTTACCATTTGTTTTTCTTTTTCTGAGTGAACAGAATAAGTTGCAGAAAATATTAATATTTGTCCCAAACTAATTCAGTTTTCATACATAAAAATCAGAACATTCTCCTATGTAATCTCACTCTATTATTTCTTCCAAGAAAATTAACAATAATTCCCTAGCATAAAATATCCAGCACATCTCCAAATTTCAAATATGCTCTTATTCCACATAATACACTAAAAAAAAGTTTCAACATGGGTCATAAACCTAAACATAAAAGATGAAATTACAAAATTCAAGAAGAAAACCTTAATGCCCTCAGGTAGCAAAGATTTCTTCGGAACATAGGAATAAAAATTATAAATTCGGCTTCATCAAAATTAAGAAACCCTCAGGTCTCTGAAAAATACAATCAAGAAAATGAAAGGCATGGTACAGACTGGGAGAGAATACTTCAAAGATTTATATATGCCAGAAGACCTGCATCTAGATAGAATATATAAAGAATAATTATGCCTCAATAATAAATATAATAATATTTATATTAATCAGGTTGTGATCTCAGGGTTGTGAGATCGAGCCCCACCTTGGCTCCACACTCAGTGTGGAGTCTGAGATTCTTTCTCCCTCTCCTTCTGCCCCTCCCACTCCTGCTTTTGCGCTCTCTCTAAAAAAAATAAATAAATCTTTTTAAAAAAGAAAGAAGATACTTGAATGTTCTTTAGTCATATGAAAAAATCTTCAACATCATACTGTCAGGGAAATGTAAATTAAAAGCTTGATGAGGTATCACTACAAAAGTACTAAAATTTAAGGGGCACCTGGCTGGCTCGGTCAGTAGAGTATTCAACTCTTGATCTCATCTTGGGCATGGGGGCTACTTTAAAAAAACAAAGCACTAAAATTTAAAAGACTACATAATTTGCAATATCCATAAAGTGGAATATTATTCAGCAATAAAAAGAATGAACTATTGATAAATTCAATACCATTAAAAAGTAAAAGAGGCTAAGAATGAATGAAAATATTTCTAATCTTTCATTTATTTCAAATTCTAGAAATTAAAAAACTTATTTACAGTGAGAGAAAGTAATTCAATAGTTGCTTAGAGCCTGGATCTGGGAGCAGAGATTGACTCAGAGGGATAGGAGAAAACTTTTTAGAGTAATAGATATATTCTATATTTTGACTATGAAGAACATTACAAGAATGTATACATTTGCTGAGACCAACTGAACTATGTTGTTAGGAAAATCATGTCTCAAAAAAGTTTATTAAAAGTATAAGTATATTAAAATGAAGTTTATTAAGAGTATAAAAGTATAAGAACTATTAAAAAGAAAGTCATGTCTCAATGAAGTTTATTAAAAGTATAAGAGATTTATAAAAAATACTGAGATTTATAGAGGCTTTAAAATATTATCAAATTATGAAATTAATTTGGTTAACAGGGAAGTGAAGAGCAACAGGAGACATTTATTTTGATAGGGGAAGGCATTCAGCTTTAATTAGGGGGGACCAGGGCACCCTCAGTGAGAGAAGGGTGGGGGCAATTGTCCCATATTTTCAAGGAGAAAAGGGAATGAAGTCCTCAATGGATTGTAATATATAATGCTTGCATCTCATCTGGTATGGTCATAAATCATGTAATTTATCTATAAACAATCTTTAATTTTTCTCATTTAGTGTGTTTATTAATAAGACATGGTACTTATAATTCAAAATCATTAAAAGTAAGTTCAATATCTCATACTTCAAATTTCCCGAGAGTAAGCTTTTAATGCCCTGAAGCACAATAAATATTAGTGCTTGATTAATTGTGCATCTTGTAATAAATTTCAAATAACATGGTTGGTTTTCTTTCTTCTTTATCTATACAAAGGAATACCTACTATTAATTTATCAGGGCTTTAGCTAACATACTTGATATTGCTATATCTCTTTTTCCAAGTATGTATTCAAAAGCTGTCACTTCACCTTTAAAAAAAGAATTAAGCTTGTTAAACTAAGTATGATTCCTTTAAGATAATTGGACTCAAGTTTAAAAACTGTTGATAATGTATATTTGTTTAAATATCTCTTAGATTACTAAACAATATTGATGGTGGCAGATTTCCTCATGATTATAGAATAATACTGCTTCTTTGCATATGTAATATGGAGGAGTAAATTTGTACTAATTGCTATTAGATCTAGATGAATTAGAAGATGGTACTCTTTTTATCATTAACAATATTATTGCTCTGAACAATATTAATGTGTGTCATGTCATAAAATAGATAAGACAGTTTCTAATGTATAGTGGCAACTATAATCAACTATTCTCTCTCTTTCTCTTGTTCTCTCTCTATCCATCTATCTCTGTTGTAGGTCTCATTTTCCTATTTTGCCATTCACATTTTCTGTTTGTATAGTAACAATCACAAACTTCATGTTGTGAATTTGTAAATTTTGGACTTCATTAATTTTTAAAACCAGCTTGTTATCTCTACCCTAATAATCTCTTAGGTTGTTCTCCCATTTGTCTTCAAATGTTTAAGAAAGTAATTAGGGGTCAGTCCCCATAATGGTGGCCATCCACTCTGGAGGCTGTGGCCATCCAGCTCCTGGGTGTCCTGTGGTTCATCAGTGACCACAGGACCTTGGGGTGATGCTGCCACCACTACCATGAGGGCAAGGAGATGCTTAAGTGTGAGAACCTAAAGTGGGGGAGTATAATCGTAAAGATTCTAAAAGAAATAATGTTACACAAAAAACAGTTAACTGTATAAGATTCACAGCTCATGTTCCCTGTTTTCCAATACCCAACATAATATGTAAGGATTTTGGTGACAATGAAACACATGTTACTTGAAATGAAGTTGGTTTTCTCAAGCCCATGTCTCGCTGAAATGCAAATAGTTATTTGTATCAAGTGGCTGGCTTTTTTTCTTGGATGACTGGGGGCATATTGATTTTACCTTGGATACCCTGCCTTGCATTTGTTAAAGTTTTGCACTGTGGAGTTTTGAGAGTCTAACTGATTTTCATTCTTACTTCAATGTAGGATTTGGGCTTTCTTGATTTTAATAGAGTGCTCTCAGTATGTGGATTTCCAGGTTTTCCATTTTACTTCTTCACATACCATTTAATGGATTCTATATAATTTTTGGTTGGTGGTGGTGGCTTTATTTTGCTAGTTTAAAGCATATTATTCTGAGATTTATTTGATAGGATTTTTTTGAAAGCTGTATGATAACACTCTTTCTTAGGCTACTATCTATATGAGATAGCTTATTACCCTGATATTCTCTAATGTCCTTTCCAAAGGTAAGTTGCCATTTGTCATTTTCACTTCTGAAAAATAAAAGTATGTCTTGTTGAAAAAAGAAGGAGAAGAGGAGGAAGAGGAAAAGGAAGGAGGAGAAGGAGAAGGGGGGAAGAAGGAGGAGAGGAAGAAGAAAAAGGAAGTGGAGGAGAAGGAGAAGAATAAGAAGAGGAGGAAGAAGAAGAAGGGGAAGGAGGTAACTATGTAGTTTCATGGAAGCTAGGAACTGAAAATCCTTTTGGAGCCCTCAAAATATTCAGTTATTCTTTCACTATTAAAATCATATCCTATTGTTATTTGGGTATCAACACGGAGTTTTCCATGACTCCACAGGTAGAGGACACCTGGAAACTCCATGTTTCTCTGCATTACAAGTTTCTTTCCTTGGCTGGCTTTAATCCATATCTGGTAATAACCATACCCTCAGAGTACAACAGCCTCAGCGAATTTTGTGACTTATTGAACCTGAGGGTGTTTATTGTGGACTGTGCTTCCTCTAACTTTTGCAGTCCCCCATAATGTGGTGCTCAAATCTCAAATCTCTCCATTCTGTTCCATCCCCCCAGTTACTTGCCCTCATCATCCTTAATGCACTACTATAACAGATTTGTTCCAATTCTCTTCCCCTGGACATCAATTTTCTACCTTTAGTTACTGTTCTAAAATACAAATCTCTTCACATAGGCTTTGTCAACAATAGATAACATTTCACATAACATTTAATACCCTTGCAATATGGCTCCTTTCAATTTTGGAGGCTTTATATCCTTTCACAACCTGCTCTCCACCAACTCCATGACTTGGTAATTCAGACTCTATCATGGTTTTCTATTCATGAAATTTCTCGCCTCTGCTTTCTTGGCTTATTCATTTATTCACTTGTCTATTCATCTTTTAAGGCTTTGCAAAAATCTAACTCTGTAGTGCCTTCCTTTGTGGTCCAGACAGAATTCATTTATCTTTGTTTTATATTCTTTTCACATAGCTTATATTTATTATAGAAAATTCCATGTTTCTCTCTTATTACACTTATTTGCACTCTAAGTACATGGAAAGCCAGGAGATATATCTTGAGGGAGGGAGGGTAAAAGGGAGGAAAGTCTTCCAGTGATTAAGAGTTTGATGACTTTGTATGGACATCTTTCCAGGAGCAAAACTCTTACTTACAAATGTCACCTATCTAGGCTTTGAGATATGAAGGCTATCTGTGAAGTGCAGGCTCAGGTTTCAATATCAGAGTAGGAAGATCTGGGTGTCTGAAGAGGAGAGAATTACTTACATGAGCAGACTTAATAATATAAGTGTGATTATTTAGAAAGTGTTTATTATGTGCCAGGCACTGCATTAAGCACTTTTTATGTCTTACATCAATTATGAAATGTAGAAAGGAAGAACAGTGGTAGAAAAATAAGTAAGCAGTAATATATTTCAAACTCCAAATCATCAGGCCAGGAACTACATCCATTGTTTCCTCTGTGTTCTTTGAGCTTTCATTATTATGGGGGACATAAAAACTAAAGTGCAAATGAATAAAATCTTCCTTCATGTAACATGCCGTCTAATAAAAAAGTAAATATATATATTTTTAATACTATGGGAAGATTATTGAGGGTAATATAATGTAACATGCAGAAACACAGAAGACAATTTATGCTTCTCTAAGGATACTGGAAATATTCCCTGAGGGGGTAGTATGTAAACTAGGACTCTAGGGAATAGTATTATTTTCCCTTACAATATAGACATTCTGGTCAGAAGGTAAAGGAAATACAGAGCCATATGGAGTTCATGTCACTTTAGCAAGAAAGAATTTTCTACTCTTCTACCTTACATAAGTTTTTATTAAATTTATTAGAGACAGTAGCTTCACCAAGACTTCAGATTTCTTTTAAAAAGATAATATATTTCTCAGTATATGACATATGAACCTCTACTGCAACCACTAGTTGTGTATTCTGGTTAGTGCCTTGAAAATCAAAATCTAATATGAATAAATAATTCAATACAAATTTATGTAAGCTTTTGATTTTTTTAGAATTTTCCCCTCATTTTGGCCATAATTTCATCAGTATAGAAATAATATATTTTTCAACTATTTGGTTACATGTCATCTAAAAATTACCTTGACCAGTAAAAGGCATATTTACTGGGGTGCTCAGTCAGTAAAGCATCTAACTCTTGATTTCAGCTCAGGTCATGATCTCAGGGTTGTGAGATCAAGTCTTGCATCAGGCTCCACATGCAGCAGGAAGCCTGCAGGAGACTCTCCTCTTCCTCTGCCTCTCCTCCTGCTCATACACATGCTCGCTCACTCTCTCAAATAAATAAATTTGAAAAGGCATATTTAGGTGTGCCTGGGGAACTCAGTCAGTTAAAATTCTGCCTTTGGCTCAGGTTGTGATCCTGGGGTCCTGTGATCTGGCCCTGCATGTGCTCCATGCTTGGTAAGAAGTCTGTTTCTCCTTCTCTCTAACCATCCCCATGCTCATGCTCGTGATCTCTCTCTCTCTCTCTCTCTCTCTCAAGTGAATAATAAAAAATCTTAAAATAAAAATAAAAAGGTATATTTATTGTTAAGGACTGATAACCATGTGTCACAAGGAGGTTCTCTATCTTAATACCTTAGTTTGAAGGGCAGTAGTACAAATATTTTCCCCTGTAGATGCTCTTCCCACCATCTTAAAACATCCCCCTCCAATTTCTTTCAGTTGCTTAGGTCAATCTATGTAGTTTTTCTTCAGTACTTTGATTTGTTTTGGCTTTTTGTTTGATTCTTTATACCCCTATCACAAATGTATTTATTTTCTGTATAGAAGTCTTCTTTTTCGTCCTTATCTATAATGACAAATGCACTTTTTAAGAAGATAATGATAGAAGCAGGAAAGTGCAAGGTATATATTTTAAGAAGATGGTTAGTTTGTTACACTATAAAATGACAGATTAGACATTTAATATCATTCATAAGGAGAGTCCATGGATGGGTCACTTTAGAAGACGGAACCACATTAAGTTCTTTTATTCTTTTAAAATTATTATTTGAGAGGGAGAGAGCAAGCACAAGTGGGGAGAGGGGCAAAAGGAGAGGGAATCTCAAGCCAGCTCCACGCTGAGGCTGAGCGGAGAGTCAGATGCAGGACTCAATCTCATGACCCTGTATTATGACCTGAGCCAAAATCAAGAGTCAAATGCTAAACTGGCTGAGCCACCCAGGCACCCTAACATTCTTTTACTCTTTTTGTACAATAACCTCTTATTTCTTTTGGGAAGTGCCACTGTGTGCCCACTCTTGGTTCTTTATCACTGGGCTAATATGTCCATACAAGCAGTGCAAACTCTTTCCCAACTCATAAAACGAATTTGGGTCAGACTAGAATCATTGTATCTTCAAAAGATATATAAAGTACACATTCTGTCCTCTAATTTCAGCAATATTTACACATTAGAATACCTTTATAAAGTTCAGGCGGCAGAAGGTTAACAGCATTTTCCTTTCTATATTTAAAATGCTCACATTTTATTTATCTTGCAATTAATCAACATAAGCACAAATGGCAAGAATGCATTGGACACCCACTGCTTGATGGCTTTTTATACAAACCTCAAAATCCAATTGACTTTTCATGCTATTTTCCCTTCTTTTTTTTTTTTAAAGATTTTATTTATTTATTTGACACAGAGAGAGAGGGATCACAAGTAGGCAGAGAGGAAGGCAGAGAGAGAGGAGGAAGCAGGCTCCCTACTGAGCAGGGAGCCCAATGTGGGGCTCTATCCCAGGACCCTGAGATCATGACCTGAGCAGAAGGCAGAGGCTTTAACCCACTGAGCCACCCAGGTGCCCCTTCTCTTCTTATTTATACCTTATAATAACCATTTGCTTTTCAGAATTTTTTTTTAGAATTTTGTTTACATTACTAGGTAGATCTATTATGAATCATCTCTCACTTCCCAAATAGCCAGCCATGATAGAAAAAAAATTCTTTCAATAGTAGCATATTGGAATGACTTTGGGATGTAATTTATAAATATAAATATAAAATAGTTATTTGCAAGGTTCTAGACATCAGACAATGAAGGACAGTGATCCCTAAGGAAACAAACCAGCAAATACGCAGGATTGCCTCAGCTTAATGTAACTTTCCAGGGCATAGTCCAAAGAGGTGGAACCCAGGTGGAGCCTGGCATCCTCCTTGAGTATGAGGAGACTGGGGATACCATTGCAGCTAGAGCTTTTCGTGCAGTGTCAGAGACAATAGAGTGCACAGAGAACCCCAGATCTTTAAAGAATCTCCTCCAAGTATTGAGCTGAGTACTGATTACTATGTGCACATGAGAATCCTAACCAACGCTGGAGAAAAGTTCACCGAAAACGATTACTGGTAACAGTGCCTGACATTCCCTCTTGGTTGTGAATAGCGCCTGTTTTCTCCAGGCACACTGGAAAAACTTGTAATTTGTAGTGCATTGCACAGAATACACAGAAGAATGTTGCCTCAGTAATGGAAGAAAATTGGACTAAGATTGAGCACTGTTCTTTCAAGCATAGCAAATCTTAAAAGCAAGACACAAGATTCAAATTTTTTCCAACTAATTTAACTAGGTCCCAGAAGATAAAGAATATATATGACAATGAAAATAAATCCAACATCCAACAAAATAGAATTCACAATCACCAGGCATGAAAAGAATAGGGAAAATTGACCTATAATTGAAAGATAAATCAATAAGTAATATATCAACCCATAAAAAAGGCAGAAAAAGGAGAGAAAGAGAAAAAAGTATAGATGAGATATATAGCAAATAATAGCAAAATTAAGATAGATTTAAACCAACCATATTAATAACACATTAAGTGAAGTAGGTTAACATTCCAAATAGAATTCATAGATGGTCAGATTAGATTTTTTTTAAAAAGCACATGCTGCTTCACAAACAAAAACAAACAAACAAATAAAACCCCCACAATCCATGAGTGTAGAAACCAAGGAATTGAAAGTAAAAGGGTAGGAAAACTATAATCTATTATTTCCCTAGAACTACCATTTTTATTATCAAAAACAAATAATAACAATAAATCACTTTAAATTTTGTTCTGACTGAATAATTTCACTGTTTGCAATTACTAGAGAAAATAAATTCTATATTTTAGAACAATAATATAATTTCATTAACATACAACATCAAACCAAAAGAGTAATGAAATTATTTGTTTTTTAATTATGAAAAGACATTTTTTTCTTATCCAAATTACCAGCTACATGATTCAAATTTCTACTTTATTAAAAACACAAAATGCAAATTTGTTATTTATTTATTTATTTATTTATTTATTTATTTACTTATTTATTTTTTATTCTTTGCCCCAGGGGTACAGGTCTGTGAATCATCAGGCTTACATCTTTCACAGGGGTATGGAGGGAAAAATAATGAAGCAAGTTTGTTTTAGAAAGAAAAATAAGATTCCACTGGACATCTGGCCTCTCCATTCTCTTTCTAGGAAAAAGATTGTACCACTTCTCTCAGTTAGAAGAAACACTTGATATATCAATGAGCCTTAATAGAAGTAGAAAACAGCTTTCTAACAAATTCCTAAACAGTTTGATCATAATGATGTCTTAATAATTATGATCTTACATTTCAGTTTAGATTTCTATTCCTCTGGTAAAATTACTTATGTAAGTATTGCAGCAATGATTAGAGTTAGTAACCTGGGAAAGCATTTACCACTGACTGGAAAATATAGGACATGAATTCAAGCACTTGTGACATTTAGAACTCTGCTCCTCATTGAGAATTCTAAAAACAGTAATCACCATTATTGGGAAAAGACTGAATAGTTTTAACAATAAAAGTTTACACAAATACACATTTCATAAATGTGTTATCAAGATAATTTGATCTGAGGGCGCCTGGGTGGCTCAGTGGGTTAAAGCCTCTGCCTTCGGCTCAGGTCATGATCTCAGGGTCCTGGGATCGAGGCCCGCATCAGGCTCTCTGCTCAGCAGGGAGCCTGCTTCCTCCTCTCTCTCTGCCTGCCTCTCTGCCTACTTGTGATCTGATCGATCTCTCTCTGTCAAATAAATAAATAAAATCTTTAAAAAAAAAAAGATAATTTGATTTGAGTTCAGACTTTTAACCATAACTGTGACTGTTGGGTTCTTAGTCATGGAACATATTTGTGTTATGATATTTGTACTTCCATGAACTAAAAATATCTATATAGTTCCAAAAGATTTTCTGGACAGAATGATTTTTATGTTACAGCAATAATGTTATTAATTTCAAGTTTCTAATCACTAAATTTTTATCCAAATGAGAGATGTCATTTATAAACAAATCTATGAAAATTTTTCCTGTAAATAGTCTAGTATTTATTCTTTGTGAAAAATTTTTTGTATTATCTCAAACAAAACACGTACCTAAATGCTTGCATCTTTCTTTGAATACTGTATTTTATTTAATAAAAATTGCTACCATTTTGATATTACAAGGTTTACATATCTTACTCAAATAATCTTTACACACCTTTTGTACAAGAGGACATAGATTTAAATACAAAATCTGCCTCCACCACATTGCTTGTAAGGGGGAGAGGTAAGAGCCCAGCTCATTTCCTCCTGATGTTTACGATCCTTCATCTCACCATGTCACTTCCCCATATAGAAGAGCTCAAATAAAATTCCATGAAATTATATGGACAGATGTTTCTCCCAGAAGTAAAATAAAAGTATCTTACCTAAAAATTAAGGAATATGCTATATACGATCCTCTCAGAAAGATTTATAATATACATTAATCTATAATATTTTTCAGAATATTAATTTTTCAACTCCTTCCCTTTCCATTTGAGTGTATCCAAATTTATTTGAATGTAGTATTCTTCCTTAGGATGTTTTTTAAGATTTTATTTATTTATTTGACAGAGAGAGACACACAGTGAGAGAGGGAACACAAGCAGGGGGAATGGGAAAGGGAGAAGCAGGCTCCCCACTGGGCTCCCTGCTCAAGTCCCTGCGGGGCTTGATCCCAGGACCCAGGGATCTGACCTGAGCCAAAGGCAGACGCCTAAAGACTGGGTCACCCAGGTGCCCCTCCTTAGGATTTTTTTATTGTTATATCTTTACTGTCCTAGCACTTATTAATCACAAAGAAGTAGCACTGACTGACTTGTTCCCATGTAAAGGGAAGGATGACCTACATTAAAGACACTCAGCATCAGTTTTAGACCATAACTTTTTGAGAAGCCATTCAAAGCAATGCTTTGCTTTCTAATATGAATAGCTACAACTTCAGGATATTAAAAAAGATAGCTATAGAGAATACAAAATTCCTTCCAAAAAATGTATCTTGTTGGGAGAAGAACCTATTGTCATAAATTGCCCAAGTCCTATCTTTTTTCCTTTTTTTCCAGCACCTCTGAGCTAAGTATAGAATAATTGGGCGTGCCCATAAACATGACCATACAATTGCCCTTTACCATTTGCTGAATTCCATAGACAATCACCATGTTAAACTGATGCGTCTATCACCCAAATAAGGTTTTTTTCTTTCCCCTTCTTTTAATTCTAAGAAAAAAAGAAAAGTCTCACTTATTATAGATAGTACTGAAGAAAGGAAAAAGACCTATGAGCGATTGACTCACACAGCAGCAAAAACACAGGGAAATTATTTCAGCAGAATGAGACTTCAGAGATTTTGTGAAAAAGTCTAAAAAGCAGGCATAGAGAAAAGGTGAAGTTGCAAAGATTCTCATTCACCTGGTATCACATTAAGTAAAATCTAGTTTATTCCATCAAAATACTCCTCATGATACCACCAGTAACCTAGAGACCACCACAGAGTTCCTAGACTCTCAGTTCTTGTTTTGATTTGTTTTCATTGCAACACATTTCATTTCCCAAGGGTCTCCTTCCTTTTCCGAGAAATGCTGTACTGCCAACTTCATTTTATCCTCCTTTAGGAAATCTTAACTGGGGAAGGAGAAGACCTGACAGAGGGTTTGTGAATCATGGCTGTCTTCAAACACTCAAGTGCCGCTGGGTGCTTCCAGGAACAGGAATAGACTAATGAGACAAAGTTCGAAGGAAGCATTCTCACTCCAAGTAAGAAGAGACACTGATTCTGCATTATTTCTCTTTAAGCATATTGCTAGGTGCATTACCCATGTTCCATCATTTAACATTCCAATCACTTCATGATGTACATATTAAACTTTAATCATTGCTATAATACTTACCTAAGGAATAAATTAAAAAGTTGTACCTCAAACATGTAGTTTACATGCCCAAGATGATATAACAAGTAAGTGTTGAGGCTGGCACACAAATATGACTGTCTGATACCAAAGTCCACCATTTATTTCACTGCACCCAGGTACTTCCCTCTGGATTCACTCTGTTCTGTGAAATATCAGCTGATGCTGTTTTTTCTAAGTCTACGGGAAATAACCAAAGCCCTTTGTATTGATTCAATTAGATAATATAATCCCTTCTCCAAATAATTGTTGTTTTAATAGTCTCCAAAGGATACATACTTTGATAATAATGCATATTAGGATTTGGAAGGAAGAAAGATCTTCTAAAATTTTTTTCCATTATATTTAGAGATTATGTCTCTTGGTAGAGATGAATTAAGAGACTATCTGAAGCCACTTTTTACTTCCATGGTCAATAGTTTACCTCTTCTACTTAAACATTATAAGACAATTTTATAAAAAGTTTCACTCATGAGAATTATCCAGTCCCATTAGCTGTATATTATGAACAGTTTTTAGCATTTAATCCATACCTTCTCACCAAAAAAAAACAAACAAACAAACAAAACTTTTCCTTTTCATAGTTTTTAGGTCACAATAGCTGGAGTCCATGTCTTTGCTCAGTTAATTCAAGATATGGCAACCTAATCCAGGAANATCCATACCTTCTCACCAAAAAACAAACAAACAAACAAACAAAACTTTTCCTTTTCATAGTTTTTAGGTTACAATAGCTGGAGTCCATGTCTTTGCTCAGTTAATTCAAGATATGGCAACCTAATCCAGGAACGGTTCTAATGGCCCTTCAATGGCATTCAAAAACTTTACAGCACTATTTGTTCAAGTTAAATCAAACCACAAAATTTCCATATTCAAGCAACTGTTTTTCTACGGTGCTGTGATTTTTTCCATGAATTAATTATCAAAATAAGATGATTTTACATTTAATATTTTGATAAATAATCTTAATATTTACATAAAGTTGTATAGACATTAAAAAGAATATCGGAAAAATTATGTAAAAATTAAATTATGCTAAAAGTACTTTGATTAAATAAAAAGAAGTAAGTCCACTTTGTACCTTATCAATCTTTAGTTGTTAATTAAAGAGAGCAAATGGAATTGTTTGGCTCTTTGTAAAAGAACAGCTTGCTTAGTCTAAGCACTTAAGTTTGCTATACACACTATCTAAAACTCTGAACTCCATGGACAGTTCAGGGTAATAGACTGGAAATTCACTTGATTTTGAAAGGTCCATCCATAAATCCTCCACTACAATTTCAAATAAAATACGAATCTCACCATCTAAACATATTGACTATGCCATCTGGCAATCTTTATGGCTTTAATCATAATCTTAATGAAGATTAATGAAGAAAAAAATAATCAAATGACAAGTGAATTGACCTAATAATTGTAACCACATAATCAGAATATATAAATGTATACATAAATTTCTCTTAAAATTCAAATTTTCTTGAAGATCAAAAGTGTGTGTGTATCAAATAATATTCTTATAATAATTGTCATTTGAGTATGTCTGTTTTTGTAATAATTATTATTTGGAGTGTTTGAGTATTATTTTGAATACTGTTTCTTGAGTATTTGCTTTACTCAAGGTACACGTCAAGGGACCAGGGAACTTCTAGATATAGTATATTGTATATACAATATATATAAATATATACTTCAGGAATTAACCTGAATACTGATAGATCAAACTCTGCAACTAAAGGGAGAGAAGGGGCCACACTGAAGAAGGTAGAAAGTGCAGAGACACAATTTGGAAAAGAAATGGATCATAGCCTCTGTGACGGGGAGGGAACTGTGAACTTTTGGGACCTCATCAAGATAAAAAGCTTCTGAACAGCCAAGGAAACAGTCAACAAAACAAAGAGGCAACCCACAGAATGGGAGAAGATTTTTGCAAATGACACTACAGATAAAGGGCTGGTATCCAAGATCTATAAAGAACTTCTCAAACTAAACACCCAAAAAAACAAATAATCAAGTAAAAAAAATGGGCAGAAAACATGAATAGACACTTCTCCAGTGAAGACATACAAATGACTAATGGACACATGAAAAAATGTCCATCATCATTTGCCATCAGGGAAATTCGAATCAAAACCACATTGAGATATCATCTAACACCAGTTAGAATGGCAAAAATGGACAAGGCAAGAAACAACATATGTTGGAGAGGATGTGGAGAAAGGGGAACCCTCCTGCACTCTTGGTGAGAATGCAAGTTGGTGCAGCCATTTTGGCAAACATTGTGGAGGTTCCTCAAAAAAATAAAAATAGAGCTATCCGATGACCCAGAAATTACACTACCGCATATTTACCCCAAAGATACAGATGTAGTGAAAAGAAGGGCCACATGTACCCCAATGTTCATAGCAGCAATGTCCACAATAGCCAAACTGTGGAAAGAGCCAAGATGCCCTTCAACAGACAGCCCTTCCCAAAGGAAACAGTTGAAGAAATACACAAAGCATACCTAGCACGAGGTAGCTATACGCTGTTATTTGGATGGGAACAGAGCTTGGTAGATTAAGACACTAGGGAAGGGGGGCAAAATTCTTTTCTGAACTAAATTCCAAAACAGTCATCCAANCAATGGAATATCACTCAGCCATCAGAAAGAATGAATACCCAGCTTTTGAACCAACATGGATGGGACTGGAGGAGATTATGCTGAGTTAAGTAAGTCAAGCAGAGAAAGTCAATTATCATATGGTTTCACTTATTTGTGGAATACAAGGAATGACATGGAGGACATTAGGAGAAGGAAGGGAAAAATGAACAGGGGGAATCAGAAGCGGAGATGAACCATGAGAGACCATGGACTCCGGGAAACAAACTGAGGGTTTTAGATGGGAGGGGCATGGGGGGATGTGTTAGCCTGATGATGGGTATTAAGGCGGGCATGTGTTGCATGGAGCACTGGGTGTTATATGCAAACAATGAATCCTGGAACACTACATCAAAAACTAATGATGTACCATACGGTGACTAATGTAACATAATTTAAAAAAATGAAAAGCAGTTCCTGTGTCCTAAGATTCTGTTATCCCTATAGGCAAGTATTGTACTTAATTCCACTTAGATATAATTGTTAGTACTGTTAGCATGTGGTAAAGATAAGAAGTTGTTGCTTTGAAGCTATACAAGAAAATTCAGTAGTTCTGTTTATGATTCACAGAGTATTGTGTTTTCAGACCTCCTGCATGATTGGCTATATTGCACATGGCATGATACGTAAGGAAAACCAACAGAGTCAACAAATGAAAAAGTCAAATTTGATTACCCTATGCATCAGGATGAAATCTGCTCCCAATATTTCAGAATAGTTTTATGCTAGGAGATATTGCACTCCTTCTTGGCTTAACCATTATGTTATCATCTTGTTCCATTGACAAAATTGCAATTATCAACCAAATACAAAACCAGTTCAATAAATCACTGAGTAGCTTTATGTGCAAAGAACTATACCAGGGGAGCAGGGAGGGCAGACTTTTAGAGATGTCAGAAAGAGATGTCAGAAATTGCAGTAGTTTATAATTCTTCTCCAGTGAATAACCACAGCTGCCCCCAAATCAGAACAAAGTGAATTTGTATCTTTGTGTTGGGTCATCAGTCATCTATTCACTCCTCTTTTTAGTTATAGCATGGAAAATTGAGAGTTCCCTTCAGTTTTAGGGGATATAATTCACTTATCAAAAGAAAGAGAGGAAGAAAAAAGAAAGAGAGAAAACTAGTGGGTTGGCAAGTATAACATAGGCTCTCAATGCAACTGGACACCCCATAGGACCTAAAACAACATGTTATTCACTGAAGAAGGAAACATAAATTAAATATATACTGTTGTCCTTGCCCTCAATTTGCAAGGACAATTTTATTTGAGTAATTTATCCCTTGTTCAAAGTAAGATTTGTCCTTCAATGCATCTTGTCTAACATTGCCACCGAATGGATGAGAAAACACAGCTCTTGGTGGCACTGATGGGAGGGAAAGAATGGTGGAAGAGTTAATTGCCAGGGAGCAGAATATTAGACAATCAGCATCAAGCCTGGATCTGGGCCTCTCCTTAGTACAGACTCATCTAACTGTTGATACAGCACACTGCCTCTAAGACCTGAAGTCACAGGAAAGCATCATCAATGATGGAAGCCCCACAGGCTCCAGATGTCCCAGTATGTAGTCCACTGAGAAAGAAAACAAAACATATACACAGCCCATTCCTTAGTTTACTTAGCAAATTAGAACTGAAATCTTCCCAAAGGAAACAGTTGAAGAAATACACAAAGCATACCTAGCACGAGGTAGCTATACGCTGTTATTTGGATGGGAACAGAGCTTGGTAGATTAAGACACTAGGGAAGGGGGGCAAAATTCTTTTCTGAACTAAATTCCAAAACAGTCATCCAACTGTCAGAATGATGCTAATGAGAAATTTCAGTTTAAACTTGGTAAAAATGAACCTTCTTGGGGCGCCTGGGTGGCTCAGTGGGTTAAGCCTCTGCCTTCAGCTCAGGTCATGATCTCAGGGTCCTGGTATCAAGCCCCGCATCAGGCTCTCTGCTCAGCAGGGAGCCTGCTTCCCCCTCTCCCTCTGCCTGCCTCTCTGCCTACTTGTGATCTCTCTCTCTCGCTCTGTCAAATAAATAAATAAATAAATAATTCTTTTTAAAAAAATGAATCTCTTAAAGTAAGAGTCCCTCCCATGTTTGGGATGTGATAGCATCAGATATGAACAGTGACAGTAGCTTTCTAAGTTAATTCATTCCCATCACCTGCTTCCTAGAGTCAGCAGTCATTGTCAAGGCAAGTTTTACATTTAACCATGGCATACACCGTATCTGGATACCAAATGTAGCATTCACATACATCCATCAACATATATCTAAAAAGGAGAAGAAACCATTCTCATTTTGCTGTAAAACTGCTACATATCATTTATTGTTTTGTTTAGTTTAATTTTATTAGGAATTTAAGGCAACATTTTATATTTAGTTTGTAGGGTATCTCCCTGACTCCATCTGTTGGTAAATCTCATATCCCATAACCTTTTTCAGCACTAGAACAGACTGTGAAATATGAAAAAAGAACATAATCAAAGCAGTATGAGATTAGATAAAGGTAAATACCATATAATTTCACTTATATGTGGAATCCAAAAAACAAATCAAAAGAAACACTCATAAATACAGAGTACACCTGGTGGTTGTCAGAGGGGAGAGGCTTTGGGGGTGGTGACTAAGAGGTACAAATTCCAGTTAAAAAATAAAGTGATGAGGACGTCAAGTATAGTATAGGAAATACAGCCAGTAATACCATAATAACTTGGTATGGTAACAGAGGGTAACTATACTTATCATGATGAACATTTTGTGCACCTGAAACTAATACAACACTGCATGTCAACTATACTTTAATAAAGAAAAAACACTGTGAGATTTTACCCATATCGTACTGTACAGGAAGACTTTCAAAGGTACTGACCATTTAACCAGAATCATTTTCTTGGTGACAAGATGTCTTACAATACAAATTTTTCAGATAACTAAATTTAACTTGTTTAAATATCAATCATTAAAGATTTAAACTTTTTTATGAAAATACCTCATATTGACCCTTGATATTTTGGGGCTCTGTATCCTAATACTTTTGTAAACCATAATACTTTCAGCCGCCTAATGAATAATTTCTATATCAATGTGACAAGGTATATTATGTAGCAGAATTTTGTGTGCACTGTTTAAATTAGCCATGGATATTGGGCAGTGTTGGGTAGCCTATTAATTTATAATAAAATATAGTCTCTTAGTTCTGCTACATTCCTTCACACATTGGTCTTGTAGCATGATTGAAATTTGTGCTGCAGATAAACTACAAATAATTACAAGATGTTGATTTTTAGGTTTATGTTCAAATCATGTATGCTACACCTGTTAAAAGAGTTATCTTGGTTTGTTCAATTACCTCTTTCAAATATGTCTTATTTTCAGAATCATTGATCTCAAGAGTGAAATTGTGAGAAGATAACCTGTAATTTAATGTGTTTACCCCCAGAACACATAGCATACAGAAAAATTCCAAAGAAAATGGCATTTTGTGGGGGGAAAAAAGTTACAAGAACTCAAAATAAATCTCTCTTAAGTGTGGAACACACCTGAAAGATTATCAGAATAAGGTGACCTGAGAGCATGTATATTGTTAAATGACCTAAAAATATAGTTTTCAAACTTCCATAAGAGATAAGAATAGTTATAAAGATCTCAGTAATACATCAAAACAATTGACAAGGCTTTATTAAGCCAGTGGTTAAATGCAGATAGCATAGTGGTTAGTAATAAGAGTTCTGAGACAAAATAGACAAGAGTAGAAATGCTGGCTTCAACACTAACTGGTTGTATGATTTTGAATATGTTTCCTAACTCTCTAAATCTCATCTCCCTAATCTAAAATGGAGATACAATTAAAAATAAACACTAAGACTGAATAAAAAATAAATGAGATAATACATGTAAAATGATTAGAATGGAGTATGGCCCATAATCTACATTCTGACATTTGTTAACATAATGATCTATGTGTTCTACCTTATACTGTTTCAGTATCGTAACTTAAGGTTGGAAAATGTGTAATCAAAGTACTAAATGTTATGGCACCTGGCTACCTGGAGTTAATGGAAAGCAAAGGTCCTTTGTTGCAGACTGAAAGGTCTGTATATAAGGCTTATTCCACACATATGAATATACGAACAAGAACTTGGCATTTGTCACTACAAATACTTAGGATCACACATTCTCCTTGCCTACTGACTTAGTTACTTGATATCTGTAACCTGGAAACACTTCTGGCTCTCAGACCAAAGCAGCCTTATGAGAAGATCAAAATGACTAAGAGCAGGGAAGCATAATTCTCCTAAACCCTGTCTGTTCTGGAGATGATAATTTAATCCTAAATTTTAATACAAATTATGCCTGCTAATAAAAAGTAGGAAGTATAATATTGGCATTAACACCAAATACTCCTTGCTGTTTGATATCTCCATAAGAATTAGTTCTTAAGATCTGTCTTCACTTGGCAGCAAATGCAGATATAGTTGTATCCTGTGATTTTAATGACCAGCAAATAAGTAATAACATGCCTTTTTCAATAGTAGCCTTCCAGGAGCAGGGAAATCACTAAAACTTACACAAACACCATAGATTTATATGACCCTCTTCTTTGAAGGACTAGTTCATTTTCTTGGATATATACCAGACCACCAATGACTACATAATGATGGAGAGAACACTATGGATTTTAGAAAAAATCATAACATTTTGAGGTTATCCAAGCTTATGTTATTATTTATATGACTTATATGATATTCCTGTTAAAATTTTCTAAAAATAATAATCTTTGCTTATTTGACAGGTGGTTGCTATTGTCACTTTTTCTTTCAATAAATCAATAAAATCAAAATTAAAACCATGTGATCACTAAAGTACTACATCCAAAATTGGACCCTCTTTGGTGTACAAAAATATATTTTAATAAAGACTTGATCACTCAAGGATAATTACCAGAGTCAATAAAATTCAATCTAGAATTCTATACTTTGGAAGAAATTATGAAACTGTGAGTAGCATAATAGAAGACATAGAATAATTATGATGATAACTGTTCTATATGCATTAAACTTTATTAATTTGTGATATGGTATGCTTACATCCTTTTGTCAGATAAGGAAACAGAGCCTCAAAGAATTCAAAATCTTGAAAAAGGCATATTACAAATAAGTGGCCAAACCAGAAACAACTCTTGAACGAAGTGCATGAATTTTAATTATAAGATAAATTTCATAACCCATTGATTTGGTTGAGAAAGAATTCCAGTGTATATGTGACAGAATTAAAGTGAAGAACATAAGACTAAAACATCTCCAGATTTATATATAAACCCAGGGTTTAACTATTTGCACTGGAAAATAAGAATCCAATAATCTCAAAGCAATGGACAATCTTGTGAACAGCCATTTACCCTCCATGGCTCTTCCCAGTCACTGATGCTCTCCATTTACAGGCCTTGCTTAAGACAGATTTTAAGTTAATTTAGAACAGTTATTCAATTATTTTTACAGTGTTAACCTATCAAGAAGTGATGGTGCTGCCACAGACATGCATCTTAAGCACCTGAAGAAAACCTGAATCCTATCATGTTCATAGTGTCAAGAATTTATTTTTTCCTCTAGTATGATGCCAGTTCATAAATGGAAATTAAACTGTATTTGAAGTCAGGTGAACCAAGTTTGAATCCTGGTCCACATAGTTACTAGCTAAATGACCTATAATAAGTTATTTGTGAAAAACAGAGATTGTGAATATAAGAAGTTTTGGCATAATTCTGGACACCTTATAGTTACACAAAATACAGCTATTGTTATTTAAGTAGTAACTGGACATGTGCCTCAGTTTCTGCATCTAGAAATCAGATTCCCCAAGTGGTGCACGATTTCTGCCAGAGATTCTAACCCATTCGATGAACATCATGGATTTTTTTTTCTTTCAAGTCTATCATTGTGGTATAATTGGAATCTGGTCCTCATATGCTCTATCATCTTTTATATATATACTCTGTTCTGGTTGCTTGTGATCTCAATTTTATCAACCAAGAATTTAGGCAAATTGTAGTAAACACAGCTCATCTCTGTTCCATAAAACCCGGGTTCTCAATTAGGGTGGCTGAAGCAGCTGGAGATGGCTGTCTTGTGTCTCAGACCTACAGGTTTTTGTTTTTGTTTTTTTCAGACCTACAGTTTTGTCTGTTTAGTTTCTGCCATTCTTCTCCACATCTTTGGCCATGTATGTTGTGCTTTGGAATGCCCATGACTGTTTCTTATCTCACATGCCTGGTGCCTGGCCTGGAATGGTTGAACTAGCTGTGGCTGACCAGGCATCCTGCTCTCTCCACTGACTTTCCACACAGCTAGCTTGGAGTTCCTCACAGCCTGATATCTTAGGGCATCTGATTTCTCACACTGAGGCTGACTTCTCCAAGAATGAGCATTTCAAGGAGGCAGATGGAAGCTGGAAGGTATACAGAACAGAATTCTGCCTCATTCTTTTGATCAAGCTAGTCACTAAGGCTATCTCCAAACTCAAGTGCAGAAATAATAAAGAATGTCTTATTTGTAACTTCCCCACTATATCAGGACTTCTTCTCAGAAACTATGGCAGACTTTGGTGATCTTTCCTGTCTGATAATTTATCAGACAACATCAAGTCAACTTGCCAAGAGATAACATCTTTAGGTCTTTTGCATGTTTTGATTACTAAATGAAATTTTCCAGTTACGCGGCCTTAAGCATGTTGACTGACCAACAGAAATGTAATTTTTCTTATCTGTCATTGGGGACAATAGCAACTATTCCAAAGGAGTGATCTAGATTAAAGAGAATGCTTGGCACATATTGAGCACTCAATAAATGACAGCTGCTATTTTCATCATTACAGACATCAGAACATACTCTTCTTATAATACATGATTGTCTTGCTAAACCAAACCCATGTTCCTTATACCTCTTTAGTCATTTGGCATCAGCTGACTTAGCTCTCACCACAAAGGTCAATTCCATAGTTTAGTAGTTCCCAACTACCTGCTTCAAATTTGTCCTCGCCAACACATTTTCTTAACTCAGATAGACCTGAATTACAGCAGCATACCTTACATGTTCATCCTTTTTCCAGGAGTTTGATACAACAGTGTGGACATGCTATCTGGTGCTCCTGCAGAGTAAGACTTTTCCCTGCTCTCACCCAAATGGAAGATAACTTCAAGTTGCTCAGCTATTCCTGGTATATTAACCACTCACATTGAAGTTTAAATTTATATACAGAACTTGGGGTGTTATTATAAACTAGTAACAATTTCTCCCTTATATATACCAAAGTTTGTTATTTTTCTGTATCCATTCAACTCAATCCCTAAAAGAGGCTCATCCTGAGAAAGTTCAGGAAGAAGCAATGCCCATCTTTGTATGTCATTCCTTGATCAGAATCATGGAAAAAGATCTCAACCCTATGATAGTTATCCTCAGAAATGCCTGAACTTTAAAGCAATATCCTTGATTTTTTAAAACATATTTGTCTATGTAAAGACCTATAAAGACTTACATTGAAGAATTTGTGAATAAATTTCTGAGAACAGCTCTTGTACTCCTCTTCCCTGAGGTCATATTTTGGTAACTATATGTATGTGTATTATATACATTATATATATACACACACTATATATATTGTATATGTACAATATATATACACAATGTGTATATTGCATATATATGTATATTATAGTATATATACTATATATATTGTGTGTATATGTATATAATCACAAACATATATACACAAATACATTTATGACAATCTAATTGGGTTATTATCCTTATCAGTGAGTGGTTATAAGTAGAAAATGAAACAATAATAACATTTAAATCTAAAGGTTTTAAAGGACCAAGCCAATACACCTGGAGATAACATCTTCAGGTCTTCTTTGTATGGCTATGTCAACCAAGCCCTCTACATAACAAATTCATGTGAGTTAAAGAACTAAGCAATAATTCATATATCTCATTAATTAACCAGTACTATATTAAGTATTTTAAAAATCCCATTATGTACTGGGATTTAATGCCTAGATATAAAGGCCCAGAACTACTTTGATATATAGTAATTGCACTCAATAAATACTGTCTATGTGCTTGCTGGCTCTGTACAAACCTGCTTGGAAAGAACCATCTAAGCAATGTGGCTACAATCAATGCCAATCAAATTATATTAATCTGAAATAATATTATTAAAATTTATTTTATGTGTGATTTTTATGTAATTTAAATGCCTCTCAAAAGGTGGATAATTGGATACTTTGGAAGAATCCTGAATGAATCATAAGCTTGCGGCACAACTCTATCTAGGTAACACAATACTGTCCATTTTTTATTTAGTTTCAAATATTAAGAGATTGTCAGAAATGCATTATCTCTTGTGAACTGTGACCACTATCTGTAAATGCATGCTTCTCTTTTATCTAAATTCAATTTAATAAAATATTATCATTATATATAGTATGAATTTTTACTTCCTTCACTTATCTTACTGTATTCCCACAACCCTTTTGGCACTGCGTCTCTTCCTATATAGCTGAGTTAATGGTGCACATGGACCTAATTATCATAGAGCACAACAATCTGATAAGTTAGATACACTTATTAAGCTGATTTTACAAAATTGGGAAACAGAAGCACAAGAGAATGTATGTAACTTGCTCAAGTCACTGTAGTGACTTAGTTTCCTACTCTTGCCATAATGACTTACCAAAGCTTAAAACAACACTTATTAATTATCCCATAGTTCTGTAGGTTAGAAGTCTGATATGGATCCCACTGGGCTAAAATCAAGCTTTAACAGGGATGTGGTCCTTACTGGAAGTCCTGGGAAAGAATCAAACTCCAAACCCATTCCAGTTGTTCAGTTTCTTTTACTTGTGGAACTGAGGTCCTTGATTCAGGACTGACTACCATCCAGGGGCCTGTCTTTGCTCCTAGAGGCTGTCATTCTTTTCCATGCTTTCCATGAGCTTCTAGAGGCTCTCTCTAGTCCTCACATGGGGCCCTTATTGTGCAGAACCATCAGAGGTGCTTCAAATCTTTCTCAAGCTTGGAATTTCCCATCCCTTCCCTAACTATACCCAGAGAAAATTCTCTAGTCATACGATTAGATTGGGTCCACCCAGATAATGTGGGATAATTGTCCTATTTAAGGGCCAGCAATCTTCATTACATCCAGAAAGTCCCTTTCGCATATAATGTAATATATTCACAAATTCCAGGGAGTATGTGTGGACATTGCTGGGGAAGCCTTATTCAGCCTATAATATTATTACTTGATTTCTATATTGGTTTAGCTTCATTTGCCCTGATAAGCCACTTAAAAGTAATTTACTATAACAAAGGTAATCTATTCCAATGTACTTAGCAGCAATATTCTAATCAAAGAGAGTATTAATTTATAAACCAGGAATGAATAGGATCATTAATTGGGATGAGTTCTTGTAGGTTTGTAAATCATTATTCATGACCGATAGAGCCAGGGATAATAAAAATGATAATATAGACAGGCAGTTTTCCCACTCACATCGTTCTGTTCACCTTACACATTTTCCCAGAAAGAGTTTCATATATGGGACTGTGTGAGAAGACACAAAAAGGGAAGAGTCAGTCACTCCTTAGTCAAAAGGCTACACCCCTAAGATTTCCTCCACCTTTCTCTGTGTTTTGATATATCCTATATCAGGAGAGGAACAGTATGAACTTTCTCAGCAACATTCTGATAATTAAATACATTTCTTCCTCCATGCATTTGTCCTAAGTTTTATCATTTGAGGCTCCTACACCAGGTGTCATTCACTCAATTACTCTTTCTCAACCACTGTTGGAGAATTATGTGATAATGCACCACTGAGGTATAAAGCTCTTTCTTTATATAACTATCGGTCATGAATAATGATTTACAAACCTACAGGAACTCATCCCAATTAATGATCCTATTCATTCTTGGTTTATAAATTATTCACAAAAGGCATGCTAATTAATTCAACCTGAGTGATCATCAGAAATAAAATTCTGAGCTGGCTTATGGGGTTCCTTAATATGTTTTATTCATTCTATTGACAAGGTCTGAGAGTCGATGTTAATGAAGTCAAAAAAGAGACATACATAATAGGAAAAGGATATGAGAGGGAACTGAATGCACGATAAAGACAGATGGGGACAGGATTACCAAGGAAATGGTGATCAATTAACACCCATGGAATTTCTGCATGTTTAAAAGACAGCAAACAGTAAATAGCAAAAAAGAGGCTTCTTTCAGAATTTGTAAGGCAGAAATTTTCTCACAGCATTTCACAGTTAAAATATCTTAGTTTTCAAGACATTTTTTTCCTCTTGAATTAAGTGCTGGGAATTAAATATTTTTCCCATCAAATGTCTTTTTTAATGGGTGTCTTATGACATTCTTAGGAAAGAAATGTTGTAATATACATTGTCCAATTATGGAATCTCCAAAATGGAGGCTGTAAGAGATTTTGAATATTTGAGATAGTAGCTAAGAATACATGTTTATATCAAATAATCTTTACTTAAAACTATAATAATGGAGTCAGCAAAAATCCTCTTACATGGCACTTCAACTGGGGTCCAGGAAAAAATTATTTATGTCACTAAAACTATGATCCTAAGACCGATCTACTGGGTTTAGACCTAACTTTGTTGGATCTACCAAATCCCTTTCCTATCATTATTGGGCTCTATGGCATACTCCTATAGGATAGAGTTACTGCATTTTGTTTTAAAAGGACACATGACATATCTCAGGATGTGGTGTATCCAGGTCACCAGAATAGCCCAGAAAACAAGACATCTTTCTACAATGGAGTATGTAGAAACCTTTATAGTCAGCTAAAATTGATGGAAAGAAGTACCAATACAGCAAAATAATATGATGAATACGTAAAGTCTTTTACAATCCATAGTAAAGGGTAGCTGTAGACCAAAGATGGTCAGAACTTGGCAGGAAAACATCTGGAAGTAAACAGGTGACAATTCCTTAGAGTAGAATCACTTAGAGTAGAATTGTTAGTGGTTAGGACCTAGTCCTTAGAAACACAGACCCATAATTGTGCATCAACACCCTCATATCCTGGCTGTGTGACTTGAACAAGTAACTTAAATTCACTAACTCACAGCTTCAAAGAATAAAATGGTAATGAATTGTACCTTGCAAGATTGTTGTAAGGATTAAGTGAAAGGATAATACAGGTCAATACATATTCAACATTTGCTCATATAAAATGAGCCCTCAGTCTGGTTGGTAAAATTAAGGATGTCATTTAGTTTAGACAATTAACAAACTTTTCACAATTTGATTTAAACATTAAACCAAGGAAATTTAGTCTTTGGGAGTAGTCTAATAAGGCAAATCGGAAGCTTATATAACCTTTTTTCCTTTATATCTGAAAATGGCACAGTAAGGGGGGATAAGTATAATTGCACATGGATTCTATAGGACATGATATAACAAAATATGGTGGATACAGACAACTGAAGTATAAAGGAAAGAAAAGGCATATCTTCACAGTTGTGTAATTTATAGTTCTCTCAGTTTAGAATTTATGGTATTTTCCAGAATAGTATTTCATATCTAATATCTTTGTTTATATTTAAAGAATAGAAAGAGGATCAAACTTAAGCTACAACATATGTTTTGCTTAATAGAAATAAATAGCCAAAAGCAAGGTGCAGAAATTAACAGAAATTATTATATTACAACATACAATTTAAAATGTTGACATTAAAAATTTAATATTCTCCGTAAAAACATTAGTACTTTGATTAGCTTTTATTTCTTTCTATGAAGAATCCATGCTACTCTATACTGAGCGTCTTCAGTTTCTTTAATTATATGAACTTCTTAATGATGCAGTGAACCTGGCATAGTTTTTCAAGAAAATAATCTTTAAAGCAATTTCTCATCTACATTCAAAATAAAAGGATGTTAGTTATTTTGGGGTGGAAAGAAAATCTAGCCTATAATTACCATTACAAACAAAAAGCCCCTTCCCCTCCCTCCTCCGTGACATATTTTTAGAGTAACATTTACTCTTTAAGAGTCAGGGCAAGATGGCGGAGGAGTAGGAGGCTGATTATCATCAGGTCCCAGGAATTCACCCAGAGAGCTATCAAACTATTCTGAACAGCTACAAATTCTACCTGAGATCGAAGAGGAGAAGAGCAGAAATTCTAGGAACAGAAAATTGACCACTTCCTGGAAGGTAGGACGTGCGGAGAAGTGAATCTGAGGCGACGGGAAGACAGACCCCGGGGGGAGGGGCCGGCTGCCGGCAAGGGAGCGAGCAGCGGAGCACAGACTCGGAACTGTTAGAAGTCACCTCCACTGAGGGACGTCGCCCCAGAGACCAAGCGGGGGGTGAAGCCCCTGCAGGGACAGTGTGGTCTCAGGACCCACGGGGACACAAAATGACCAGGGGTGTCTGAACGCGACCGAGCTCCCAGGTCTCAGAGAGAAGCCGGCGGGAGAGACGGAGCTGAGCTGAGGTGTCTCTCAGCTCGGGGTTACCTTGGGCTG
>LNAC01000896.1:229142-289198 GCA_002007465.1 Ailurus styani
CAGTGGAACAGAATAGAGAACCCAAAAATGGACCCTCAACTCTATGGTCAACTAATCTTCGACAAAGCAGGAAAGAATGTCCAGTGGGAAAAAGACAGTCTCTTCAACAAATGGTGTTGGGAAAACTGGTCAGCCACATGCAGAAAAATGAAACTGGATCATTTCCTGACACCACACACAAAAATAGACTCAAAATGGTTCAAAGACCTCAGTGTGAGAAAGGAATCCATCCAAATCCTTGAGGAGAACACAGGCAGCAACCTCTTCGACCTCAACCGCAGCAACATCTTCCTAGGAACATCACCAAAGGCAAGGGAAGCCAGGGCAAAAATGAACTATTGAGACTTCATCAAGATTAAAAGCTTTTGCACAGCAAAGGAAACAGTCAACAAAACCAAAAGACAACTGACAGAATGGGAGAAGATATTTGCAAACGACATNATATCAGATAAAGGGCTAGTGCCAAAATCTATAAAGAGCTTTCTCAAACTCAACACCCATAAAACAAATAACCCACTCATGAAATGGGCAGAAGACATGAACAGACATTTCTCCAAAGAAGACATCCAAATGGCCAACAGACACATGAGAAAGTGCTCAACATCACTCGGCATCAGAGAAATACAAATCAAAACCACAGCGAGATACCACCTTACACCAGTCAGAATGGCTAAAATCAACAAGTCAGGAAATGACAGATGTTGGCGAGGTTGCGGAGAAAGGGGAACCCTCCTACACTGTTGGTGGGAATGCAAACTGGTGCAGCCACTCTGGAAAACAGTATGGAGATTCCTCAAAAAGTTGAAAATGGAGCTACCCTACGACCCAGCAATCGCACTACTGGGTATTTATCCTAAAGACACAAAGGTAGTGATCCTCAGGGGCACGTGCACCCGAATGTTTATAGCAGCAATGTCCACAATAGCCAAACTATGGAAAGAACCTAGATGTCCATCAACAGATGAATGGATAAAGAAGATATGGTATATACATACAATGGAATACTATGCAGCTATCAAAAAAACACGAAATCTTGCCGTTTGCAACGACGTGGATGGAACTGGAGGGTATTATGCTGAGCGAAATAAGTCAATCAGAGAAAGACAACTATCATATGATTTCTCTGATATGAGGAACTTGAGAGTCAGGGTGGGGGATCGTGGGGGGTAGGGAGGGAAAAATAATGAAACAAAATGGGATGGGGAAGGAGACAAACCATAAGAGACTCCTAATCTCACAAAACAAACTGAGGGTTACTGGGGGGTAGAAGGGTAGGGATAGGGTGGATGGGTTATGGATACTGGGGAGGGTTTGTGCTATGATGAATGCTGTGAAAGGTGTAAACCTGATGATTCACAGACCTGTACCCCTGGGGCAAAGAATAAAAAATAAATAAATAAATAAATAAATAAATAAATGGCAAAAAAAAAAACAACAAAAAACCATTTACTCTTTAAAAATGTGAGTTAAAACCTATCTCAAAATAGTTATGTTTACCCACATGGCAATAAGGATCATCCATGTCATGAAGTAAATCCTCAGTATTAAGTCTCAGTATTAACTATAATTATTTTTCATGTCCCAAAATTTATGAAGTACTTAATAAAACTGTGCAACAGAACAAAATTTGCAAAAATATTAAACATTATTGCCTGAACCATTTTTATCCTTAATTGTGAAACAGCCAAAAGGTTACATTAGTCAAATATATGATTCATCGTTTTTGAAAAGCAAAATGGAATATATGAAAATTCATGTAAAATGAATTTGGTCATATTGTATTATTCCAAGTATAGAAGAAATTTGCATTTCTTTATTAATAGCAAAGGCAAAAATTGGAACTGAACTGTGAATTGAAAAAAAAAACAGAAGGAAAATTAGTGAAGCCTATGGCCTATAAATTAAATGACAGCATTATAAATTAGGTCCACATAAACTTATAATGCATGGGGATTCCAAAACAAGAAGTCATTTCTTAATATATTTTAATGTCATTTCCTTGGTCAAAGGACTAGGAAAGGGGGCCATTTATTTTTTATTTTTTTATTTTTTTAAAGATTTTATTTATTTATTTGACAGAGAGAGAGAGAGATCACAAGTAGGCAGAGAGGCAGGCAGAGAGAAAGGGGGAAGCAGGCTCCCTGCTGAGCAGAGAGCCCGATGTGGAACTCGATCCCAGGACCCTGGGATCATGACCTAAGCCAAAGGCAGAGGCTTAACCCACTCAGCCACCCAGGCGCCTGAAAGGGGGGCTATTTAAAGAAAAATTTTTGTAGACTTTAAGGTTCTGAAAAAAGGAGTAAGAATTTTTTAAATTATTATCTTCCTGTGTATAATTGACTAAAGTAGCCAGATTGAAACAGTTCTTTTTATAGTTACTTCTAGAACATTTCTTCTTTCTCCTTCATAAATCTCTCAGGTTTAGGTTCCATGTCCTCACACTAAATTACCTATCATCACTTGCTTTGGCAGTCATTTAAGATCTCCAAGTCATTCCCCCTTATTACTTGAAAATTTTAGCTATTGTCTCACTGTCATTCTCTTCCAATTTATCCTGTCATAATTTGTGATAAATTTCAGGAAGACAATCCTTCTACACCTTGACATCTCCTCTCTTGACCTCTCTTTTCCTTCAGTGATCTTGTCATGCAATGTGTCTCAGCCATTCCATAAGCAGACTTTTGCCATGAGACAGACACCCCAGAGTATGCTATAGTAACAAATATAACCAAACTCTAAGTGGCTTAACATAAAAAAGTGTATTTCTTACCCTTGTAAAATATGCTGTAAATCCGCAAACTTCTCCCAAATAACCTCCCTGTGGTTCAATATTCCAGGATGCTTTAATCTTGTCGAGGTTAACCCTTGCCTTGTAGCCAAGTTCTGCCCATCTCTGAGCCGGAGCTACTACCTAGTATGTGTTAGAGAAGACTCATGGGTATCTATTACATTTTACTTGTTAACAGTATTCATGATCACTTCAGTATGTCCACAACTGCAGCCTGAGTAAAGAGTGTAAAGAATAGAGAAAAGTGGTTTTTAAATGCACCCACATGGGAATGACCTTCTGCTCTCATTTCCTTAACCAATGCAAATTACATGGGCATATCCAAACTCAAGGGTGTAAAAACAGACTTGTCCTAATGTTTGGAAAGGAGAGGAAACAGGACATATTAATGAATGCTAGTTTATTACATGTTATTACATTAGTTCACTACAACACACTGGAACCTACTTTTCGTAAAAAGCACATTCCATCCTCATTTTCATTTTTATGTCTTCCTGCAACAATTCTCCACCTCCATCAGGCCCTCCACCTCCAAGACCCATCAAAATACACTGTGCTGAATGACTTTTTCACTCTTTCTCATACCCCAAAGGCACAGCTGCCTGTACTTTCTAAGGATGAATCTTCTACTCATACTTTCTTCCTTGTTCAAGAACTTTTGTCTATGTACCTTTTCTTAACTCTACATCTCCTGCCAACTACTGTCCTGTTTGTTTTTGCTGTCATATTATTGTTCCTTTTTAAATTAAATTTCTCCAATGGTTATCTATACTTACTACTCTCCTCTTCTCCCTTGAGTACATTGCAATTAGGCTTTAATCCCAACATCATCCAAAACCCTTCTTGATCTTCATGTTGCAAAATATGGCATTTATATCTCCAGTATTACTTATACAGCCTCTCTGTAGGATTTGCGAGTTAACCCTTCATCTTCCCTGAACACTTCCTTCATAGGGCTTGCACAGTATCTTAGTCCTCACTAGGCACTCTTCCTTCTTCTACTTTGCTGATTCTTCCTGTCTCCCCAACTTCCATGTGATGAAGTGCCCCAAGTGCTTCTGACCCTTGCTTCTCTTCTACCTATACTCTCTCCTTTGTCAAGCTCATGTATTCCAATGGGATTAAATACTATCTATAGACTGATGCCCCCAATTTATACTTCCAACCTGACCTCCTCCCTAAACTTCAGGTTTATAAAACACATTATCACCATGACCTCTTGGGCAATTCCAAATGCATTTAAGCTCTACCCCAGATATGTTCACCTCTCACTGTTCTTTAACTCAGCACATGAGAACACCAGCTTATGAATTCATCAGGTCAAAATCAACTGGAGTCACTCTTGACTACTCTCTTTGTTTTGTGCCCTATATCCAACCTATCAAAATATCCAGTTTTCTCTATCTACAAACTATATTAATAAACTTATAATTTCTCACCACTTCAACCCTATTTTCCTGGCCCAAGCTTCTTTTACCAAGATCATGGGAAGAAGAGGAGGGAGAGGAAGAAGGGAAAAGGGAGGAAGAGGAAGAGAGGGGGAAGGAGGAGGAGGAGAAATTGCAATGGCTCTTCATTGCCAACTTCTGTTAGGATAAATCTTTACAAACTCAGTCTTATATGTTGATAGATAATTGCTTACCTTGGCTGCCTTAGTTTTTCAGTCCATTAGCTAAGAAAGCCCTTAAGAGAACTCCTAGGGGCACCTGCATGGCTCAGTGGATTAAAGCCTCTACCTTCGGCTCGGGTCATGATCTCGGGGTTCCTGGGATCAAGCGCCGTATCGGGCTTTCTGCTCAGCAGGGAGCCTGCTTCCTCCTCTCCCTCTGCCTGCCTCTCTGCCTACTTGTGATCTGTCTCTCTGTCAAATAAATGAATAAAATCTTAAAAAAAAAAAAAAGACAACTCCTAGATCATAAGTTCTGGGATTCTGCAATCTTGCAAACCTTGGAAGAGGCTGTATCATGTGAAGACATCCCTTGCAATGTATGAAATCTCAGCAAGAGCACTACCTCCATGTTGATGAATGTAGATGTGGAGGTCTGACCCCATCTCATGTTCAGTAGGCTCTCTCTCTGACAGAGCCATGTCTAAATGGTTGTTGCTTCGCATCCTCACTAGATCCATTTGCAAGCCTTGAGCATTAAGGTCAGGAGAAGACCCATCAAACTATACTGTTCATACAGATTCTCCTCCCATGGGAAGACTAGAGAATCTCCAGCATATGACCAAAAAAGCAACCTTAGCAGTCACACCCTGATGTTGTCCTAGCTGCAGCAACTCTATCCCCCTCCCTGTGACAGGCTCTATTTTCTCTCTGTGTGTCAGCTCTTATCTCATCCTATTTATTACTTTGATGTCATAAGAGGTATTGGGAAAAATCAAGGTCCTGATGAAGTTAATTCTGGGAAATTAGACAGGGTCACAGCAGACCTTCAGTTCACCAGAGGACATTAATATGGTTACGTACAGACAGGAATCTGAGTGAAGCAAAACCTGTCAGCTCTCCTCTCATTTACACTCCCACCTGACCCCTTCTGACCCCCTGACTCAAGCCACAGAAATCCAGGCCACTGTATTCCTCACCCTGAATGCTGCCTCCTGATAATCACTCTTGTTTCCTGTGCATGACACACATAATAATCTTTAATATATGCCTCATGTGATTTCACTCTTCTGCTTGACATCATCTCATGGTTTCCTGACACACAGATAAAATCCAAACTTCTCTCTATGGACCAGTTCATAAGATCTGGGCCTTGCCTTCCTTTCAGACATTCTTCCTTCCTTCTCTTCCATATTTTATCTGCTTTAAACATCACGGACTTCCCACTACCCCATGGACACAGACTCAATGATATCCACTTTTGTGGCTGTGGCCCCAGGTATTTCTTCTTTCCAGGAGAATATTATTCCAGTCATCTACTTGGCATTCTGCCTCATCTTATTTAGGTCTATAATCAAGTATCACCTTATCAGTTGTGTTTTTCCAGACCAACTATCTAATTTAAAACCTCTTTCATTCTACTTATCTGGCTTTTCCTTAAAAAAGCAAACAAAAATCTAGTAATTGACATAATAATCTATTTTTTGTTTATTTATTTGCTTAGGGCACTTTCACTCAAAAAACAGCTCATTAAGAGAGGGACTTTTATGTTTCACCACAGCATGACCAGTGCCCAGAGCAGTGTCTGGCATAAACTGAACACTGAGACAATACCTAATAAAAGGAAACAAAAAAACCCTCTGAATCCTTGCTAGCATCTTTGTTTCATTTAAAAAGTGGAACAATCAGGACTTACTTAGCAATATAGTTCATTAGCCTAAAATCAGGGGTCTATAGACTATGTCAGGAAGGCCATATTCAGCCTGCTTCCTTTTTGTGTAAATAAAGTTTATTGCATCACACCCATACTTATTCATGTACCTATTGTCAATGGCTGCTTTTGGGCTATGCCAAGAGACCTTTTGGCTTGCAAAGCATAAAATACTTACCATCTGGCCTTTTACACAAAACATGTGCCAAGCCTTGGCCTGAACTATAAAATTCTGGCTTAATTTCTGGTAGTTGCTTTTTATTTGGCATCACTGCCTTTCTATACTTTTCATCACCTCAAAGCAAAACTGGAGTCAACAGAAACTTTTACTAATTTTGAAAAAGGGAAATGGAGATAATTATGAAGAACTCAGAGGAAGTTGTTCAACTTCACAACCAGTCACATAATCACAATGTATTTCTCTTCACATTTCTTCTTATCTCTTAATCAGGTATTTTTCTGAGGTAATTTTCTGAGTGATTTTTTAAAGAGAAAAGTTCTGGGGTTTCTTTGTTCCTCAGGCTGGAAACCAGTTGGAGCAATGTTGTTTAAATAAGAGGATTTCGTTTAATTTTAATTTTTCCTACAGAGAGTATTCTGCCAAAACCACTGCTTTTCATACCCACCTAGAATAAACATTTCATGAAGAACTTCCCCTTAAAAAAACTTTGCTTTTCACTAGGTAGAAGGACAGGATGATGAGATAGAAAGGGGCAATCTTTTCTGACAAAATTCACTTCTATTGTATTGCCAATCACCAACTGAGACTAATTTTAGGATACAAATACTTCCCATCAAGAAATCTAGACAAGGGCCTCCTGGGTGGCTCAGTCAGTGAAGTGTCTGCCTTCAGCTCAGGTCATGACCTCCAGGTCCTGCGATCAAGCCCCACATCAGGCTCCCTGCTCAGCAGGGAGTCTGCGTCTCTCTCTCTCTCCCTCTCCCCACTGCTCATTCTCTCTCTCTCTCTCAAATAAATAAAATCTTTAAAAAAAGAAATCTAGACACGATACATATTTCTTATTTCTATCCTAGTTTTTTTGTAGTACTTGGGATTTTCAAAAAACAGACTTAAATCTTTATCCTACTTGTGTGATATAACATAATAGAAATAATCACACATGACCCTAGGCTTTGAAGTAAACAACTCAAACTTCAGGTTCAGATTGATGTGAAGTAAAAGCTTTGTTCAACTAGTTAACAGTCTGAAACCCTGGAAATATAGCTTGCCTTTGGATAGTGGATACCTCCCCTTGCACATAGGGATATGAAGACCAAGGCTTTTTAAGACATTGCTGGTGTGCAGGAAGAACTCCCTTCCTGGTTCTATATGAAAGGAATATTTTAAGTCCTACCCATGCATATTTTCATGAATGCCTAGGGACAAGGACTGTCACAGATGCTTTCATTTTTTTTTTAAAGATTTTATTTATTTATTTATTTGACAGAGAGAGAGAGAGATCACAAGTAGGCAGAGAGGCAGGCGGGGGGGGGGAATCAGGCTCCCTGCTGAGCAGGCAGCCCAACACGGGGCTCGATCCCAGGACCCTGAGATCATGACCTGAGCTGAAGGCAGAGGCTTTAACCCACTGAGCCACCCAGGTGCCCTGTCACAGATGTTTTCAATGACCCACACATCCTTTGTACTGGACACTCCCAGGAACAGTGCTAATTTCCGGCTATAAGTACTTGCCAATCTCCAAGTGACTCTTTCCTTTAACTAATGGAGGTGCTAAGTGTAAGCGCAGGTCCGGATAGAGGTACTGGTAAACCGTCATTCACAGCAACAGTGGTGTGGGGGCATCGTGTACACCAGTGTGCAAAAGCTGCTTGTTAAATTTTTAGGAATTTTAAAACCTGGTTCTTAGACATAGCCATTATTAAAAATTAAGCTATATAGACTTATGATTAAATAAAATATATTAAAAACAAGGGCAAAATATGCTCAAAACTCACCAGTTCCTAATCATTTCACATTTTACTACCCCTACGCTTTTGACAGTTTAAGTGGCTACTTGTGTTGGGTGGAGATTGCACATGGTGACGCTGCTATGCACCTTTCGCAACTCCACACCAGCGATGTCACTTTTTGGAAACTGGCCATAGTGAGAGTGATTCCCATCAGAGAACCCGGCAGATGCTGCAAATCAGGACTATTTGTTCAGAGAGCTGATATTGGTAAATATCTATCAGCACACCACTGTCCAGCATTCACCAAAAACCAAATAGGAATCAATTGATACATAGCCAAGCTTCCCATCCCCCTGGTTGGGGCAAATCAGAGATGTGTAATGAATTGTTTACCAGATATTCCAGAAGGATCAAGTTCCAGATGCTCACAGTAGTAACAAAGATAGTAATGAGGGAGGGGACTGGCACTGATGAAATCTCAGTAGTGGTTACCATTTATGAATTAGGCTTAAAAACAATAGATGTTGCTATGGAACCAGATTCTCTAGTGTCATTCAGTGATGATAGGATTCCAGAATAGCAGAAGCCAGTTGTCAGTAATTAACCATTAGAGGCAAGGAGGAGTCTACGGCCATACCACCCTGAACGCGCCCGATCTCGTCTGATCTCGGAAGCTAAGCAGGGTCGGGCCTGGTTAGTACTTGGATGGGAGAGGCAAGGAGGAAATATTACCATAATAAGCAACAAGATCAAAATAGCAACCAGGGAGGCCTCACAGGTAGAAATCTGCTTCAATGGGTATTAGAACATGAGATAATCGGACATCCAATGAGACTTGCTTGATCTATATAATGAAATGTAGCTGAGCAGTAGTCTGACAAAAGCCCTTGCCCAGTTTCCAGGTGTGAATCACTTCTCAAACTAATTACAATGGGTTAAAAGATGTCTTTGAACAAGATTAAAAGGTTCTCCTAAAGAAAGTAACCTCCAGGGCGCCTGGGGGGCTCAGTGGGTTAAAGCCTCTGTTTTCGGCTCAGGTCATGATCTCAGCGTCCTGGGATCGAGGCCCGCATCGGGCTCTCTGCTCAGCGGGGAGCCTGCTTCCTCCTCTCCCTGTCTCTCTGCCTGCCTCTCTGCCTACTTGTGATCTCTCTCTCTGTGTCAAATAAATAAATAAAATCTTAAAAAAAAAAAAAAAAGTAACCTCCAACTCCATGGCAAAAAGGTGTAGCATCCATTCTACCAATTCTTCCTCAGAAGAATTTCTGGCCATTTCAAGAGTATATTGGGAAAAGGGTAATATCAGGATAATTTAAAAACTGTTGATATACTGACACAGTATCTGAGCTGATCCTGATCTAGGGAAGCAGAACACCACAATAACCCGAGTGTTAGAGTGTGGGCATACAGCCACCAGATGATGCATGAAGAACGAGCCCACTTTTTTTTTTTTACACTGAGTTCAGTGGGTCATTCTGTGATTATTTTCCAAGTCCCTGAGTGTATAATTGTTCTATATGGACAGATGTGTCTGTGATTTGTCCTGTATAACCAACCACCTGGCCTTGCATATATGCAAACAGGCTAAGACACATTTGTGAGACTCATGCTATGTAAATAACCCTGGGACCCTGGTTATTTAAAATATATTATCTGGCCCCCAGGTCAGAACTGGTCCTTTTGTTCTGGATGTCAAGAGGTACAAATCTGGCCTCACATCTCCTCCTGCTCTAGGCTGGGCTGGCCCCAAAAATGGAATCTGGGAGGGGAAGCAGACACACATAGCCCAGGCTCCTTGAAAATATAAGAAAATGGTAACAGAAATGCAGTTCATTCCAAACAGCACATAGGCAAACAAATGTTTAATTTCCAACCCTGTTACTTGCCCTATAAATCTGGCCTTTATGGGGATGGTCAGTAGGAAGTCTCACCTGAGGGGAGGACGCTCTGTCCAGGCCTCTCAATCGGGACTCCAGCCTGGCTATCTCCATGGGGCTTCCCCTGCCGATGAGGTTGGATGTTTTAAGTACCCGATTTGATGTAACTTTGCATTATTCTATTTACTGCTTACTATTACCTTCATCTGTGTGTAGATTCCTTTCCTCTTCTGTTTCTGTTAGATTTCTATAATAATAGAAAGTTTCTAAACTGAAACATGGCTCTTATGAATCTTTTGTGCAGAAAAATAATCTGGGCAGATATTCTTAAGTGCTGGGAGAACACTAAAATGGGCTCACTGAAATGTGGATTAGCAGGCAACAGAGTAAGGTCAAGTAGAAGCCCTTGACTTACTACCTCATCACCCTGAGACAAAGCTAGAAAATCAGGAGCAATACTGCATGCCTTGTGGAATGGCAGATAAGAACAGCCTTCAAAGACTTAATATTTGGCTGGTTGCCCCATTCTATCATCGTTTAATTTACCAGTATGGCTTCTGCAAATATGAGATGGATCATGGTGGTCAACTATTGAATTTATCTAAGTGTCATCCCAATCATCACTACAGTGCCCCACATAGTCTTTTTTATTAAAACAGATCAATACAGGGCGCCTGGGTGGCTCAGTGGGTTAAAGCTGCTGCTTTCGGCTCAGGTCATGATCTCAGGGTCCTGGGATCGAGGCCCGCATCGGGCTCCCTGCTCAGCGGGGAGCCTGCTTCCCCCTCTCTCTCTCTCTGCCTGCCTCTCTGCCTCCTTGTGATCTCTCTCCCTCTGTGAAATAAATAAATAAAATCTTTAAAAAAATAAAAAATAAAAAATAAACAGATCAATACAGCATCTGACAATGGCCAAGTCTACTGATCTTGAAAATTCATTCTTTCAATCAAAAAAGGGAATAAAAAGGTACTCTACTCCCATCTGGAATACTCTTATAGTCTGTTCAGGGTCACATTGATTCTCTTTATCTTTATAAGACTCTTCTGCACAATATCACATTGGTCTACTCATCTGACCAATCTCTTGAGCAGGAAGGGGCAAGTAATTGGGATGACCTGGTAAGACCAAGGTGTGCCAGACAGAACATAAGAGACAAGCCATACAATGAGGTAGAGACCTGTCATACTGGTAAATATTTCAGGGTCCAAAGATCTGTGGCATGCCAAGACATCCTATCACAGTTAACAGAAAATATTTTCAATATTTTTTATATCTGTATTGATATTATTTTCTTCATTCCATCTTCTTTCTCTTCCCCTTCCCCTACCTACTTCCTGCTCCTTCTTCATCCTCTTCCTTCCCTTTCTTTCTTAAATTAATTCAGATTTACCAAAGTTTCTTCTATTTTAATTGTCTTTCCTGAGCATAAACTTTGATGTTATTGATCTAACTAATTTTATATTTTTTCTCTATCTTCTTTCCTGTTACTATTTTTACCAGTACTTTCAGTTTACTTTCTTTGTGTTTGTATTTTAATATTTTCTAGCATAGTGAGCCAAATGTTTAATAAATTTATTTTCAATATATTCTGCATTGTAAGATTTAATTTATGGCTCAAAAATTGCCTTTGACTGTGAAAGATGTAAGCCTGATGATTCACAGACCTGTACCCCTTGGGCAAATAATAAAAATAAAATTAAAAAAAAAAAAAATTGCCTTTGATTGGTGCTGAAAGCATAGCTCATGTGTTTTTATATATGGTACTAATTATAATTCCTATAATAATTGTAGCTTTAGCCTTGATTTTCTTTGTAAAATAAGACAGTTATGTTTTGCTTTGTTTCTTTCTATTACTTCCCAAGTAGATTTATTTTTGCAATAACTTTTTTTTCTAGTTCCATTGCAGTATGGTCACATTCTGTCAGAAGTAGATATTCCTGGTGAGTGCTGTGAAAGGTGTAAGCCTGATGATTCACAGACCTTTACCCCTGGGGAAAATAAAAAAAAAAGGAGATATTCCATAATATTTACAAGTTAACAGAAAATTTTAAAAAGGAACATAAACATTAAAAGATAAACACAAAGTAAGATTTTTTTTCTAGGTTTTTAAGTGTGTAAACTAGAGAATCGCAGTGTTCCCTGAGGTAACTCAGATTTGACATTTTCTCTCTACATCTGTGAGTTTTATATGCATTTGTTTCAAACTGCTATGAGGCCATTGGATCCTGTTCCAGAGGCTGCACTAGAGCTTCCTCTTCCCTAGACTCTTCCAGTTACTTCTCTCCCTTTCTTCCCTCTATTTTCCAGGTAGTTAACTCAGGTTTTACTCCTGATAGTCTAATTAGTCTACTCTGATAGTCTAATGCATTAACTCTTTCATAATGTATCAGCACTTTAAAAACTTACCCACTTAGGGAAAAAAATATCTCCTTCATTTTATCTATCACAGAACTTAACTCTCTTAAAGCCAAGCTACTTTTTCCTCTGCATACCTAAAACATGTATCAAAAATAATGCATTTATATAGTTCTACATAATAAATGTCTTTCATTGTGGTGTGCATTTTTCTTCTTTCACTTAGGCCAAATCTCCTTAAAATGAAGGGTGGCCTTTCTCTACTAGTTACTTCCCACAATGGCCAACTTGTGTAGTACTTTTTACAGGGACGGTACTCAATAAATGTTCTTGAATGTATGAGAATGTCCTGAGCAGCACTCATTATAGATTAATGAACTTGAACAAATTGTGGTATATCTATAAAAATGAAAGCAAAAATAGCCACAAATCCACAAAAATGTGTATATCTCAAAACAAGAAGCTAAGTAAAAGAAGCAAATCTCACAGGAAGATTATCTCACACCATATGATTTCCATTACAGAAAGATGGGAGTCAGGCAAAACTAAATATTGAGTTATTAGGAATACTCACACAAATGGTACAGTATAGAGAAAAGCAAAGGACTAATCAGTAAGAAATTAGCATAGTGGTTACATCTAGCAGGGAAGAAGAGAAAGGAAAAGTAACTAGTGCTAAGCTCAAAGGGGACTTCCAAGAAATTGGTACTCTTCTTTTACCTAGATGGTAAATACATGGGTATTTATTTTATTATTATTCTTTAAACTGCACATACTCATTTTATGCAGTTTTATAGATGACATGTACCTCAGTCAACAATTAGCAGGGTGACTAATATAAAAAATGAAATATTCATGTAAACTGATATAGTAGTGATCCCTGGCATTTGGCAGCTGCTAGAACCCAATTATTCCACTTTTAAGTTTTTACAGGCAGAGCCCTGTGTACTTTGTGACACTTGGCCGACTTGAAACTCATATTTGACTATAAAATTATTCGTTTATTATCTTTCTCTCCCATTGATTGGCAGCTCCAAGAGGGCAGGGCTTAGATATGTTTTTGCCCCCTATTGCATGACTCATGGTAAATACTTAAATAAGCACTCCATAAATGCATATGGTGGGAGGGAAAGACTATGCCAGATCCTATAAGCCAGGTTAAAGATGGAAGTTTTTATCTTAAGAATGACGGAAAGCTACTGTAGCACCTATATGTGGGTAGCAAGTTGTATTTCTATGTTAAAAAAGATCACCCTGGATGGTTAGTGAATAAAAGACTAGAGAAAATTAAGAGTGGACACAATAAGACCAACTGGGACATTACTTTAGTGATCCCAATAAAGGGTAGGGTGAGCACGTGTTTCACATGGAAACACATAACGGAAAGAGAGCAGTGGAAATGAAAATAATCACATGAATTAAGAGATTAAAATCCATATGAGTTGATAACAGATTTTACAAAATCAACAGATTTTGTAAACCTGAAGTGTGCTCAAGAGTAAACAGGTGGGAGTTTGGGTAAACAATGTGCCAATGATGATTCTCAGGTTTATGGCTCTGCAAGGGACAGATAAGACTGACTGCAATTTTCCTAGACAGTGATTAGTGTTAGATAATCAGGTTTGAGGTTGCCAGGGTGAAAATCTTTAGTCTTTGTTTTTTATTTTTAATCTGATTCAGTTAGATAATGTCATTCAGATGATGTCAGTATTTGAATACTGAGTTTGAGGTGTTATGCAAGTGTAGGTGTTAAAAAGGTACATGGGTGTATGGGTTTAGAGCTTGAAAGAAATATAAATTCCAGTCATTGTTGTAGAGGAATTTGAAGCTTGTTTGTGGTGTGACATTGTCCAGAAATTTAGTAGAAAGACAGAAGAAAAGA
Organism: Ailurus styani; assembly: GCA_002007465.1. Taxonomy (NCBI): domain Eukaryota; kingdom Metazoa; phylum Chordata; class Mammalia; order Carnivora; family Ailuridae; genus Ailurus; species Ailurus styani. The sequence goes on from LNAC01000896.1 coordinate 243,273, forward strand.
CCAAAACCTGAGAAACTCTGGCACTTGATAGACAGGTGGAGGAAGGATGGGTCTACAAAACGAGAGAAGTATCTCTAGTGCTATCTCCTGTGTGTGCTGGAGGATGCTTCAAGAGGCAGCTTCAGAAAGGGAATGTTCACATTGTCAGATAGGCTGAGAGGTCAAAGAAAATGACTGACTGAAGACTACTGATTGGATTTAGCAAGATGTAAGAGCTCTTTTGCTGGAGTGATGGGGTAGTTGTCAAACTGAAGTGTGCTCAAGAGTAAAAAAAGAAAAAAAAATTTGAGGAAAAGAATCAAATATAGACAGTCCTTGGTAGAAATTTGGCAAAATGAATAAGAAAAAGTTTCACTGATTTCTAGATGAGTGATATTTCCCTCCAATCAAAATTCTTATAAAAAAATCCAGTTCACTATCCTTTTTATACTCTATGCTACTGTAATCTTCTTCATACATATATACCTAAGATAGTGAGAAATGTTTTCCATGCATCATCATCTTGCTTAACTATTAGAGCTAGTCCTGGTTGATAATATTTAAAGGCATTCTGATTGGTTCTCTGTGTTTTAACACTTTCAATATCTTGGAAGTATGAAAAGATGAAAAATACTATTACCCACTTCAATATGCTAACTTTGTTAAGACAATTTATTAGTTTTCTGTTGCTATTTAACAAGTTATCACAAATTAACACCCTGAAAAATAAAAATGTACAGAACCTGGATCACTCATACATTGCTGGTGAGAATGTAAAATCACATACCTACTCTGGAAAATGGTTTGGCAGTTTCTTATAAAACACCCCTCCCCCACCAAAAGACGGCCACATCAGAATCCCTGGAACCTGTAAATGTTACCTTATTTGGATCTTTGCAGGTATGATTAAGTTAAGGATTTTGAAATGAGGAGGAGACAATGTGACCACAGAGGCAGATATTGGAGAGAAACAATGAGAAGTCAAAGATATGGATGGCCACCAAACACTAGGAGAGGTAAGGGATAGAGGGATCCCAGGTGACTACATCTTAGCCCAGTGACTTTCAGACTTCTGGCCTCCTAAACCCTAAGAGAATAAATTTCCGCTTTTTAATTGTAACAGTGAAAAACTGGGAACAACCCAGATGTCACTCAGTGGGTAATGGTTAAACAAACTATGTTTTTACTAATACCATGAAATTCTACTTAGCAATAAAAAAAGAAACTACTAATCCATACAACAATTTGGTTGAACCTCTGGGAAAGTATAGTGAGTGGGGCAGGGGTGGGGGGAGCTAATCCTAAAGGATTACATAGCTTATAGTTTGATTCATGTAACATTCTCAAAAGTGACAAAGTTTTAGTGGTTACCAAGGGTTAAAGACAGCAGGGAAAGAGGGCAGCAGGAAAGAAGTGGGCATGGTTATAGAAGGGCAACAGAAGGGATCTTCTAGTGATGGAAATACTCTGCAACTAGACTGGGGTGACAGGTATAGAAGTACAGGTAAAAATAGATAAATTTAATTAAATCAATGGATTATATCAATGTCAATATCCTGTTTGTGATATTGTATATTTATGTAAGATGTTATCATTGTGGGAAACTGGGACAAAGGGTACATGGAATCTCTGTATTCTCTGTATTATTTCTTACAACTGTATATGAATTCACAGTTATCTCCAAAAAAAAAAAAAAGCTAAAAACCAACAAACAAAAATACAAAACCATTTATTTGCTCACAGTTCTAAAGCCAGATGCCCAGGGCTTGATTAGATGCTTGCTCACAGTATCACAAAAATAAAATCAAGGTAATCAGACTGTACTCTTATTTTTTAAAGATTTTATTTATTTATTTATTTATTTATTTATTTATTTATTTATTTATTTATTTAGAGAGCATGAGTAGGAAGGTGGGGCAGAGTGAGAGGAAGACAGTGTCTCAAGCAGACTCTGCACTGATCATGGGGCCCAACGAGGGGTACGATCTCACAACCCTGAGATCATGATCTGAGCCAAAATCAAGAATTAGACATTTAACCAACTGAGCCACACAAGCATCCCAGTCTGACTGTGCTCTTATCAGGAGAGAAAAGAATCTGCTTCCAAACTACTTCAGGTTTGGAGCTGAATTCAGTTCCTAGAGACTGTCAGACTCAAGTCCCCATTTCCCTCCCAGCTGTTGGCCTTGGTCTACTGCTGGTTCCTAAAGGCTGCTCGCAGTCCTATACCCAGAGCCCCCTTCATAGTCAGAGCCAACAATGATACAGTGAATTCTTCATGTGCTAAGGAATCACTCTGATAGAGAAAACACTCTCGTTTTTAAAGGGCCTATCTATATAGATTACATGGATAATCTTAAAATAACTGATAACCAGGAATCTTAATTATATCTTTAAAATTCTTTTTGCCACATAAAGTAAAAACTCATGGCCTAATATTTCATCCTAACTACAGTTCTGGATATATGGGACAAGAAATTTGGGAAGCTACTCCTCCCACCCTCCTCCCACTCCCCACACCATATCTGCAGGATTTCTACAACCCACATATCAATATATGCTTACTGTGTATTTAATTTCCTCAGGACACTACAAGGGTACTGATTTGCTCATTTAATCTACTAATTTATTTTAAGTCAAAACATTTGTCTATAGCAGAAAAATCGTTTGGGAAATCAAGACAAAATGCCTGAAACACATACAAGGTACTTTTGGACTCTAGGTTGGGGTAAAGAAGGTATGTGGGTGAAGAACATGATTCAAATCTGAAGAAGAAAGGTGTTGCTTAATTTCCTCTGTTAAAGTCATCTCAATCTCCAGATAAAAAGATCTATAGATGGGAAAGTTTGCAACAGATATTGCTGATTATCCCCCACCCCTGAGAAGGGCAACTTTGACTCAGATAATTGATGACACATTACCAGCTACAAAAGGTATTGGACAAATATAAATTCAACAAGGACAATCTTATTGGTCAAAGTCATATGACTTGATTTAGATGAACATATTGTTTGAAAAATACCTATAAGAGGTTGCAAAATATGTGCATATCTAAGGAAAATATTTAATAAATTCATGTTTACAATTTTCTTCACTAAATTTATGCTTCATTATTTAAGATGAATTTAGTTATTGAGTACACTATCCAAATTCTTGAATGCCTAGGCCATAATTTTTCCTATTATGTATGACAACTAGTTTTTCCATTATTATTTTTCCAGATTTGTTTTTTCAAAAAATATAATAACATATCAATTATTTATAATTAGGTATAATTATACCTTAGCTTGAGAACTATTTTATATGGTTACTAGGCATTTTAGTTTGTATATGAACATACTGCCTTTTCATGTATTTTATCCATTTTTTTCTTGTTTGTCTGTACTTTTCTTTCATAGATCAAGAAAATTACTTTTTATGTGTCTTGAAAATATCTCCTCAGTTTGTCATTTGCTTTTTAAATTTATTTAGTTTGTATTTTTACTTTGAATTATCATTATGATAATAAGTGTTATTTTATGATACAGAAGTATTTCACTGTTATTTTGAATTGAAAATTCATAAAAATTAAAATTAAGTAACCAACAAAACATAACTTAAACCCCTATATAATTCTAGGCCCAGGTCGGCGGGACCCTGGATTCACCCCGGATGCCTCTGCATGGCTAGATTACTGTCTGCCTCTAGATTCACTCCAGAATGTGCCAGCTTCTCAGTCCAAGCCAAACAGGTCTTAGACACAGTGTTAACTTTTCTCCTCCAAAGAGCCCCCTGATCTTGATCCAGAGCTGACCACTTCCCCCAGCTGCTCAAGAATGGAAACATTTCATTTAGCTTTATTTCCCAAATTCCTCCTTTGTTCCCTCTATGTTGATCACAATTTTGATGGTTTTTATATGATCTTAGTTTTGCCTTGAAAGCTGCCTCCTGGGCGCCTGGGTGGCTCAGTGGGTTAAAGCCTCTGCCTTCGGCTCAAGTCATGATCTCAGAGTCCTGGGATCGAGGCCCACATCGGGCTCTCTGCTCAGCAGGGAGCCTGCTTCCTCCTCTCTCTCTGCCTGCCTGTCTGCCTACTTGTAATCTCTCTCTGTCAAAATAAATAAATAAAATCTTAAAAAAAAAAAAAAGNCTGCCTCCTAACATCTGAAATTCTCTGCCCAAAATATATATTCATTCTCCTTTTATTAGTTCATTTGCACATTACTTATACTTTTCTGGAATGCACTATGCAAAGTTAGACTTTTTTTTTTTTTAATTTGACAGAGAGAGACACAGTGCAAGAGGGAACACAAGCAGGGAGAGTGGGAGAGGGAGAAGCAGGCTCTCCACTAAGCAGGATGCCCGATGCAAGGCTCGATCCCAGGACCCTGGGATCATGACCTGAGCAAAAGGCAAACATTTAACGACTGAGCCACCCAGGCACCCCTAGACATACTTTTTTTTTTTTCTTCTCTCTGTCTTGTTTCCAAGGGTTACGGTTAGGGTCAGACCTAGGGTCTGACCTAGGGTTAGGGTCAGAAAACCTTCTCAAAGAGCCATCTTCTGTATGAGTTTTAATGGTGTTTCATTTAATAATCTGGTAATTTTTCTAAATTTTCTTGAAGATTTATTCAATATTGTACCATTAAGGAATTCTGTCTTCAACTGATACATAATCATCAAGGTGAAAAAAAAATCTTCACCTCCCATACTATTGGTATACTTACAGCTAATACATTGTTTCAAGTTGTTGGCACAAAGAATGTTGAGCCACGCTTGCTTGCATAGTTAATGTGGAACCAAAAGCCACAGTATAGGTTCCTATTTGTGTTAGCATTTCCCAATTGTCCCATACTATCTCTATTTAAACCACTAATGGTTTTAAACCACGATGCAATAATATCATCTCACCTTCTCTTGGAATAAATATTACTGTAAAAACAAATACAAGCATATGTACTGAAACTGTCTGTTCAACCATAACTGGAACATAGTTTCTTAAACATATTAATAACAGAATTATTTAGAATCATTCTTGCTGCTCTGTGGTTCAGTAGCTCTCTCTTCACCCTACCTTTTTCACTTTTTGCTTCTGAGCTTGACTATTTTAGATACCATATAAGTGAAACATGCAGTATTTTTCCTTCTGTTACTGGTTTATTTCATTGACATAATGTACTCCAGGTTCACCCAAATGCCCAACAGGTACATGAAAAGATGTTTAACAGCACTAATCATCAAGGAAATGCAAATCAAAACCATAATGAGGTATTACCTCACACCTATTAAAAAGGACATTATAAAAAAAAATCAACAATCATTGGCAAGGATGTCAAGAAATTGGAAACCCTTGTGCACTGTTAGCAGAAATGTAAAATGGTGCAGGTGCTATGGCAATCAGTATGGACATTCCTTAAAAAATCAAAAATAGAGGCTACCATGTGATCAGCCCTGAAACAGAGGAAATACTACTCCACTTTTTAAAACATCTTTATTGAGGTATAACTGACACACAAAACTGTACATATTTAGAGTGTATAAATATGATGAGTTTTGAAATATGTATACAGCCTTGAAACCATTAGCCTTTCAAAATAATGAACATAAATTTATCACCCCAAAAAGTGTTCTCAAGCACCTTCAAATAAAATAAAATCCACTAGATAATTGGAATCTGCTATAGCAGCCAGAAATCTTTGTATATTTACCACAAAAGAACAATAAATAAATATACAAACATGTTTAAATTGAGAGGGTCTTTGTCTCCATTTATTGAGGACAGGCATTTCAGCTTCTTAAAATAAATGTATCAATGCAACCTGTACAACCACTCTGGAAAACATTATGGAGTTTTCTCAAAAAGTTGAAAATAAACCTATCCTATGATCCAGCAATTTCACTACTGGGTATCTACCCCAAAGATACAAATGTAGGAATCCAAAGGGGCACCTGCACCCCAGTGTTTATAGCAGCAATGTCCACAATAGTCAAACTATGGAAAGAGTCTAGATGTTCATCGACAGATGTATCAGATGAATGGATAAAGATGTGGTGTGTGTGTAGGTGTGTATATGTATATATGTATATATACACACCTACACGCACATACAAATGTATACAATGGCATATTATGCAGCCATCAAAAATGAAATGTCATTTGCAATGACATGGATGGAACTAGAGGGTATTACACTAAGAGAAATGAGTCAATTAGAGAAAGACAATTATCATATGATCTCACTGATATGAGGAATTTGAGAAACAAGACAGAGGATCATAGGGGAAGGGAGGGAAAAATGAAACAAGATAAAACCAGAGAGGGAGACAAACCATAAGAGACTCTTAATCTCAGGAAACAAACCGAGAGTTGCTGGAGTGGAGGCGGGTGGGAAGGATGGGGTGGCTGGATGATAGACATTGGGGAGGGTATGTACTATGGTGAGCACTGTGAATTGTGTAAGACTGATGAATCACAGACCTGTACCCCTGAAACAAATAATACATTATATGTTAATAATAATAGTAATAAAAATAATAATAAATGTAACAATAACTCCCCTTCTACTGGTAGAAGATATTTTGATTTTTTCTGAATTTGAACTAAACTAGTGATGGTATGCTCTGAATCAGTGGTTCTCAAACTTCAGCATTCCCTAGAGTCTCATGGAAGATTTGTTAAAACCCAGGTTGTAGCATCTACCCTCAGAGTTTCTGATTCAGCAGGTCTTAGGCGGGGCTCAAAATTTTGATTTTTAAAAGTTCCCGATGATACTGTTTACTTCAACATAATTCTCTGATCTGTGGCTTGACCCCTCATCTAGAACCTCCTCTGGTAATGATGTTAATGAGTCTACAATATCTCCTGAAAATAAGCCACCAGGTTTTGCTGGAATAGGGAAGGGCCGTTACCTGGTTGTAGGGATTGGGAATTTCTGCAGACTAAGTCTAACATCTTTCAAATTTGCCTAATGTTTCAAAATCCTAAGTTTCTATTTCTCTTCACAACCCGGCTAGCTTTTTTTGTTTAACCCAAACTCAAGCACTCCATTTTCACTTTTCTCTAGTCTTACGAGCCTGCTACTACAGCTCCATTTATTCCCATTTTTGAGTTGCCAACTCCTTTGTTGTGCTCTGTAATTGTCTCCTTTCCTATTCTCCATTTCACTGTGCTCTTAAGCCTTTTTTTTTACAGTTTTAATTTCATTTTAGTGTTTTGTGAAATGCAGATATTAATCCACTTCTCCAGTTAGATGTTCCCCATATAGCCTTATCCTTATTTTAGTTGTTTCTATAAAACCCAGATGACATTTCAGAAACAGAATCATTTAAGATATCTTATAAACAGAGAAATAAATTCAGTGATGTGTCCCAAAGACCCGTTAGTGTCTTAGATTAAATGCTATATTAGCCCTCCCAGAATTAAATATACTTTAAAATGTGTTTCACTAAATAAAGACTAAGGTAAAAGGGATATGCTAACATATGAAGTTCATTTTGTTTGTGTGTGAGCCGATACTTCCTTCTAGTTGTTCAGGATACCATTCAACTCAAAGTTCACAACTATTTATCCATGGTCTTTGAAATGTCATTGTCTTTCTTTCTGGCCAGACTCTCTCTTCTTCTAGGCTCTGGGCATGAAGTCTGAATGGGTCACTGTCTCTGTAGACACTGTAGTCAGGTGGAGGTGATGCACAGAGGCAGGCAATCCTATGTAAGGCAGACTAGAAAAACACCACCTCTTATGAAAGCATGTAAAGGTGCAGCCAGATATTGAGGATTCAGAAGCATAAGTAGGAAGCAACTTTCAAATTTAGAACCAAGATTTACTACCTACAGAGGTTTGTTTTTTATTTCCCCAACATTTCTGCCAGTTGCCTTCTATATTTCTGCTTTCAGCTAAGCTAAAATTCCAAGGTTTAAAATACCATACTCACACTTCATTTAACCCATAATACAAAACTTTTTCTTCTAGTGGAATATATTTTCTTTTCACCCAGAGTTCTCAAATTCTAATGTCTTTGGAGAAAATTTATATATAGTAATGCAAGCTGTGTCCTGCCTTTGGGCACTAGCGACACAGTATGTACAATTATATGTAAAGGCTTTGATGAGCCTACTCCTTCAATAGAGGAATATGCGGAACTTATTTGAATTCTATAAGCATTGTTTTGTTTGTGTGTTTGTTTTTCTGTAAATCGTGATAATGTTATCCACTTCGCAGAATGATTATACTGATAAAGTGAAATATTGACAGTAAAGTGATAGGCATTCTACCTGACATAGTAAATTCTTTATGTTAATATCAATTAGTATTATCAGTATATCAGTTATACAAGAACAAATGCAGATCAGAATTTTTCATATTATACTATTTTTATCACAAGGAATCCCAAGGCAATTAGCATAAATACAGGGATATAACCCATCCAAGTAAAGGGAATAAACTCAGTATGTACGATTCATATGTATATGAATAACCTAAGATTAATGGCTACATTTGCCTTCCATAATCTCTGCTATTGAAGTATAGTGGTTAAAAAAAGAAGTTTAAGGCTATACTTTATCCATTTAAATTATCTATTGCCTACTACTATCAATCAGACCCCTAGAGATCATATTCTTTTTCATTTGTGTATTAATTAGCTATTTGATTTTTGATTCTTCTACACCCATTATATTGTCATTATTTTCGTCTATGGGGATACAATTTTGTTTTCTATTATAGATAAATGGAAATCTTATTGCCCTGTCCAGAAAGATGAAACATACAAGGACATTAAAATATCTAAATATTTGTATTAGCCCTGGTGGGGGCATAATTTTCATTAATAATTTTCTGCTACTTTGTCCATCCCCTTGTTTTACCAAAACATTAAATAAAATACTCAGTTGTGCAGAAGAGAAGACAAGAGTGTATCTGTGTGTGTAAGTGTATGTGCATTCATGTGTGGCATTTAATTCTTCAGAACAGCAATTATAAGAAAAATAAAGCATGTTTTAAATTACAAATTTAAAAACTAAGTGAATAACACATTTATTATTCTCTCTCTCCAGAGGAACAATTTAGATTTACAAAATGAATGCAATTATTCCAATATGAATCAAGAAATAAGGTAAGAACATTTTTATTCCTAGAGAAATGTATATATATTAAAGTTCATAAGAGCTAAACAGCTATTGTTTATTAATGTAATTATGTGCTTGCAAATTTTTTAAACTGATGTTACATGTTAAAAATATGTAGTTTTATATAGGACTCTTGATGAATTTATATTGTTTAGTTAACACAAATATAAAAAGATAGCATGAAAATTATAGGCAAACATATGGGGACATCTAGATACTCACTGGACATCTATTTGTCAGTTAATTTAGGTGCTTAAAATACAAAAAAATGAATTTTAAAATATTTATGCTTAAGAAATTCACATTTGATAGCTACCTATATTTTATGCATTACTCAACAAAATATTTGGAGAATTGTAATAAAATAAAATTATATATTGTGGTATCAAAATGGGGTGTGTCTCAATGAGATGGGGCCCCCAAATGTAGGGCAACAATGGTGTGGAAGATGGTGGCAGCAGAGAGGTGATAGAATTCACCTGAGGCAGAACAAAGGAGACAGAAGATTACTGAATACACTGCAAGGGAGCGGGGCGGGCAGGGGGGTGCGGGGGGGGGGACAGGCAGGAAGGCAGAGGAGAGGCTGTCAGCAAGGAGGCTATTTCTAAGGGGGGACATAAGGAGGTATGGGGAGTATGGAATCTTCCCTTCTTTGGTAACAGTGCCTGGTTGTAAGAAGCCCAGTGGTCAGTTAGGGCCTGTGGATAGTCCGAGGCCAGTCACCTGATGGGCCTTTTCTACATCCTACTGCTCAAGCGGTTTGCCTGGAAAGCAGCCTCTCGATATAATCTATATATATATTAGAATACAACATTAAAAACAGGTGGCAGGGGGCAGCACAGAGCTTGGAATGGTAGCAGCAAAAATAGATTAGGAAAGTGCTCTGCAGGCTTATGGAATTTTTAAGACTAATAAAAATGAGCTCTAAATTTGAAGCTGAAAACCTAGGTAGCAAAATCAAAGACAAAATCCTATTGGTTCCATAATTCTAATTGTTCTTGATTATCCATATTATTTCACAAATAATCACACTCCAGCTTTAAGCCTTGGATATAGGTTCCTTGGTTATTAGAGATCCAATAAGGAAAGTAGTAAACTGAAAGGAGCAAAGGAAAGACAAGAAAAACAAAACAAAACAAAGCTAAGCATTTCAAAATTCAAACAAACAACAGAGAACCACTTATTTCCAGCTCAATCAAAATTTGCTTCTAAGAAATGGGAGGGCAATCCTTCTAACAACACCCTTGATCTTGTTAGGGTCTTCTTTGGTTGAATAGATGTTGGCCTTGGTATTCTTTAAATGAAACCCATGGCTAGAGATTCAGGTCTGGATTGGTGATCAAGAGAATACCTGGTCCTGAAGCTGCCTTCACCTGTATACATAACTCTAGGTGATCTGATTTATCTTTCTCAAACTCCACAGAAGTTCCTTCAAGTGTTAAATTGATGTGGAAAACAAAGGCAAAAGAAATGTAGATAAATTAAATGCCCTTATAACCTGCAGTCCATTGACAAATACTTGAGGCAGGCATAGTATAACATTCCTCCAGGAACTCCCAACTGTCTTAATGTTAATACTTTGCTTGAGGAAACCACCTTAGTTTGACAATAACCAGGCCTCCAGTATCCTGTGGGTCTGCTTTAGCATTTGAAAGTTCTTTCAGAATCTTCCTTTGACTTTACCTCCCCCAACTCTAAAGTATTTAATCAATTGCTCCTCAAAATCCCAGTGCAGCTCTTTCTGCCCAAGGTCCTGTCCCTGTGTTTTAATAAAAAACAACTTTTTTGCACCAAAAATGTCTCAAGAATTCCTTCTTGGCCATTCACTCCCGGACCCCACATCAAATCACATCAAAATGAGAGAAAATTGTTCCAAAAAAACTCAGTGACCTTTAAAAGTACTTAAGGCTCTAACAACTCATAAGTCTGTTATTCTTAATTTTCTTCCACTCTTGACAGAACTTCCCCTTTCTGAATTCAGAACAGTCCCTAGAGAATGCAATGAGGAACACACTAGAAAGTCTCTGGAGGATTTGCTATGGAACTCTTAGCCACAGAGTAAGGAGTTGTTACCTAAAAAGTTTGCTCCCTAGCAATACAATCTCAGATAGATTTTATCACTACCTCTAATTCTCACCTTCTTTTTTTTTTTTTAAGATTTTATTTATTTATTTCAGAGAGAGAGAACACCACAAGAGGGGGAGGAGAAAGGACTAGGGAGAAGGAAAAAGTAGACTCTTCACTGAGCAGGGAGCCCCATGTGGGACTCAATCCCAGGACCCTGAAATCATGACCTGAGCCAAAGGCAGACGCTTAGTCGACTGAGCCACCCAGATGCCCCTAATTCTCACCTTCTTGCAAAAGCATTTTTGTTCTCTGTACTTAAAAGAAATTGTTCTTATTAAATTGTTACAAAGCCCGGCAATAAACTAATTAATTCTCGGTATTTCAATTAATGCTATAATCATTAGTTGTCTTTCAAAAATAATGTCATCAGCACAAAGGATCACCACGAATGAGCTAACTACACAGGGGAGATAGTTCATAAACAAATGGGAACATTCTCAAAAATAAAAACACTAGATACAGTATCTTTTGCTATCTCTCTCTGTAAGGTGCACTTCACCCAGTGAAAGACCTATTATTTCATTCTTTTCTTAAGAGAACAGACAGAGAAACAAAAAGAAAGTCTGTGAAGTTCTAATTCTGCCTCTGATGTGTTTTTGCTCCCGAAACTCGCCTGCTGTACATCACCTATGCCAAAAGTCCCCTCGGAGACACAGCACGGAGACTAAAATGGTCTGTTTTCAAAGTGACTTTTTTGTTGTTCTCTCCCCATATGGGAAGAGGATGGTTTTGTTTCTGGAGATGCCATATGTATAAGCTTTGTAAAAAGGAATGTTGTTCAGAGAAAAGGAAGGTATTTGCACTTGGGGCATTTCCTACTAATTTATGACTAAGAATTCCCTGTCCAGTTTAAGGTTCTTGTGATTAGCAACTGCCTGTTAACATATACAATTCTATTTTCCCATAGTAGAACTCAGAGAAGATGCCAAGCCTTTTCTTTAGAATCAGCCAGGTCCCTTTTTTAGTCACTAAATTTGACAAGAAGTTTGAACACTCGTAGTCTACCATGAGAAAAAAGAGGCACGTGTCCTAACTGCTAACATTATGTAATTAACAGCTCTGCCTTGCTCTAACAAATAACCGAAAACTTGATGGTTGAAAAGCAACACAAATTTATTATCATACAGTTCTTAAGATCAGAAATCAGAATTGGATCTTGGTTGGTTAAATTCAAGATGTCAGCAAGGGTATATTCCTCCTGGAAGTTCTAGGGGAAATAGATTTCTTTGATTTTCCCAGATTCTAGCCCCCTACTTCCCATCTTCAAAGCCAGCAATACTGGCCAAGTCTTTTTTATGTAACATCACATTGTCATTGACTATCCTAGTGTCTTCTTTCACTTTTAAGGACACTTGTGAATACTTTGGACCCATCCAGATAATAGAGAATAATCCTCTGATCTCAAGGTCAGCTGGTGAACAGCCTTAATTCCATCTGCAAACTTAAGTCCCCCCTTGCTGTCTAATATTGTATATTTATATGGCCTAGAGATTAAAATTTGGACACCTTTGGAGGAGGGGGCCTTATTTGACTACCACACTCACTAATTTTTAAAAACCGTAATAACTGAATGATATGGAAAGTCAATGTCTAAAATGTTCTTGCACTCAGAACCTTGCCAAGTGTCATTGAACCACAGTTGCAGATGAGGCACAGGATGGAAGGATCATTTTAATAAGCTTCTCCTTCCCAGGTAAATGCATAAAGAAAGAAAGATTGGGGGCTGTCCAGTGCTGAGGCTGGGAATGGGGGTTAATTGCAAATGGGCATGAGAGAATTTTGCAGGGAGGATGATGGAAACATTCTAAAATGGGATTGGGGGTGTGAGGGTGATCTGGCTGCGACATCTGTCACCCCATTGATCACCAGGGTTGATTCGGCTGATCTGGCTGGCTAGGCAGGTGTCCCCTTTCTCCCTCACCGCTCCATGTGCATCCTTCCTGAAGCTGTGCCCTCGGTCGAAGAGGATGACCTTCCCCGATAGAGGAGAGGACCGTTCTTTGGTCAAGGGTATACGAGTAGCTGCGCTCCCCTGCTAGAACCTCCACACAAGCTCTAAAATGGGACTGGGGTGGTGACTGCATAACTATAAAAATTTAATAAAAAAAGACTGAGTTGTAAATTTTATAGTTAGGTAAACAATACCTCAATAATGATATTAAAATTTTCACTATGCCTTCTTATACATAAATTTGATTAAAATTGTAAGAATATATGAAATTCTGTGACATTATTTGAGTATTTGAAAAGCATGAAATGGAGGTACATTTTTTTAGATTATTTACATGTGTCCATTTCTTCCATTTTTGCTAAAAATACTCGATCTTCCCTCGGACTTAAATGTTAATGACACAAATAGACATTGATATTTACAGAATTTACAAATGTTTTCCATGAGTTAAGGAAATTCTTTTAGGTTTCCTTGCTGGCAGAATACAGGTCTGGGGAAAACAATGTGAAATGGCAGCTCTTTGGGAGACACCAGGGGTACTGCCTTACTATCATCCTTTGAGAGGGCTTCTTGAGTGCTCTGTTCTGTAAGCAATCACATGAGCCACTGCATAGGCAGATTTTGCTGATAGTGACCCTTTCTCTTCACACTAGATGAGTGGGTCTTGCCAAATGCACAGGACTAGCAGAGTGGAATAGCAATCCTTGATATCTACAGTTCTCTAAACATGAACAGAATGTCCCCTCTGTCCCCTTCCCATCCATCCCACTTTACGTTCACAGATGAGCTGCACTATTGGCATTGCTGGACAGTGGCGTTTTGAGAAGGTATGACCTGGAGCAGAGACGCAGACCCACTCCCACGCCTTCGCCCATACACCATTCCCCAATCACAGCTTGATCTGTTAGCAAAACGCAAACAATGGGGGTTTGCAGTATATATATACCCCAACCTCTCTTGTCTGGCTTCTTCATATATTTCTGCTAAAAATTCAGCAATTTAAAAAGGTCTTTACCTGTTACTCTATCATTTGTTACATTTGTCACACATTATAGTTATGGATTTATTTATCTGATTAGATTTCTTGGCCACATTCATTACCTTGTTCATTGTTAAATACACAATGTGTCACTTACAGCCTGAAACACAGAATGCATTACATAAATACTTAGAGATTGAAAGAATGTCTAAGGAAATTCATGAAATGAAAGTGTCAGAAGACATGACTCTCTCAGTTCTTCAGTGTGGATTATTGACCAAACCACTTGCCATCTCCGAGCTTCTGGCTCATCAATCTCTAAAATGTGAAAATAACAACTTCCCTACTTTTCTCAAAGGGTTCCATGAAAGTGAACTTTGCAAACATCTAAACCCCACAGAAATATAAGAAATAAACTTCCTATAAAGAAACATAGTATAGACATTAATCCAAAGGTAGTGATAAAATACTTGCTTCTGCAATTGGGCTACATTTACTAAATTGAGGAAAATGATGCTTGACAACATTGTATGGATCCCAACTGTGGATAGAGAAGTTTCAGTGCCTCAGCATCGCTCCTTTTGACTTGTGGTTTATCCAGGAGTTTGCTTGGACTCAATTAGCAAAGTTTGATCCCCCATCCCTGGTATGTCATCCTATCCTGCCATAAAGCAGCAGGTGGTCAAAGCTCAGGTGCCCTCCTACAGGAACTGTGGCTCAGAAAACTACAATCCTTCACAGTCCCAGTATTTAACAAGTGACATCCAGAATCTGACATCATGACTCCAAGCCTTGATATAAGTCACATGCCTTGAAAGAATATTGTGTAATTAAAACAATCCCATTGAAACTAACTTTATTTTTCTACCAAGTGGTAGAAAATAGAGAGAGAGAGAATCTTTTGGATCGTTGCCTTTATATACTAGAATTGCAAATCAAAGCAAGACTGACTCGTGTTTTAATATCTTTTCAACTCTCAACCATTTCTCTGAATTTGACCACAACCTATTGGTAAAACTGTAGAATCATTTCAGAAGTGGTGGGTATCAACTGCGAGAGGTAATGGCAGTTCAGACAAATGTTATCTGTGTGAATTTCAATTATGTAATTCTTACCTCAGGTATATTCTGCAGCCCTGTCATTCATCTTACTTTGTGCTGCCCACAAGTTCATTGCCTAGAGGAATAAAAATAAAGGAATGCAGTATCTTTGGTTAAGGTCTCTGAAGCAATTTTTTGGTAAATCAAACCAAGAATATCTTTCCCATTTAATGCTTAATAAAAGCCACAGGTAATGTATAACCCAATTGCTCTATAAATACAGTATATGCTGTTTCCAAGAAAACAATTATTTAACCCATTGAGAGGAAAATATATACAAAAACTATGTCAGCTAGCTAACTTTATCCATTCTATGGAGTACAGAGAGGTCTTGTGACTATAATATATATATCATTTGATATGCATATAATTGAATTAGCTTGACCAAGAGTAGTTCTACCTCTTTGTTGTTTTATTGGCAATCCAGGGAACCTGGGTCATTATATACCAGAGGTTGGTCTTAACATTGAGAATGCTACTTGGACAGTCAACTATATAATCTTATTAAAGGATTTCTGGAAATCACCTAAAGTCTCTCTCCAAATTTTCTCTCAACTAGCCAAATTTCAATATAAGTGGTTCTTTCTTTCCATGAGATTAGTTGCACTAAAAAGTTTGATATTTGAAATTAATTATCAGCTAATAGTACCTGAACTATTCAACCACTTCCCATCAAGGAAGAGTAGAGAAGTTAATCCTAACAGAGTGATAAATTACTCATCAGATATTCAATAAATAATTTCTGAATAAATACTTCACTCCGTGCATTGTTTGAGGTGCTTGAACAAAATATAATGATGAAAAATATAAAGTCCAAACCAAGTGGCCCTGCTATAGTGAAATGGCTGGAAAGGATACTTAATTAGAGCACAGCAGGGAATGGACTATAAAACTAATCATCTGATCTCCACTTCAAAACTGTTGTCATCAGGCTTACTGGAATCTACTTAGAGAAGTTACCAAAATTCAAATAATAAAACTTCAAGGCTTTCAACAGTAGTTGAAATTAATTCGCTATTCCAAGAAGAAATGCATTAGTTCTATTCCCTTTCATGCAAATATAACTGTAATAAGGTTTGTTGCTAACTCATAACTTGTCCTCTTATTGCTTACCCTTTTGAAACTTTTGCTTAGTTTAAGTCTGGACTACACCAAAATCTCAAGTTTTTCAGTAAATTGCCCATTTGAATCATTGGAGGAAATAGACAAATCACATCCTTTTTATAGGTCACATCAGGATTATGCCCAATAATGTTGGTATTAAGTAATAAATTTGGCAGTTTCAGTATTTTCAAAGTATGAGTACTGTCATATAAGTGTGCAGTATTCAGATTTATTTTCTCAAGCCATCTTTAAAACAACATATATGTTGTTTGAATATAGTACTTAAATAATGAAAGCATACAATGATACTTAAAAGTATATTTATACATGTTTCTATATAATTTCATCCTCCTAACAGTTGTAAATATTATTAAAAACTCTTAATTTTTACTGTGGAATGCTTCAAAAAATCTTTAAAAGTTGCTTCAAGTAGTTTCAACAATTATAAATTCACAGCCAGTATTGTTTCATTATGTCTACAACTGAAGGACTCTCGCCACTCATTGGATTATTTTGAAACAAATACAACTCATATCATTCCATTCATATATATCAGGATGTGTCTTAAAGATAATAATGCTTTTTAGTCATAAACACAATACTATTATCACACCTAAAATAAAATTAATAATTCCTTAACTTTGTCAAATGCCAATTCATGTTCAAATTTCTCTGAATGTCCCATTTTTTTTTTCAGTTTATCAATATTCAAATATAGGCCATAACTTTCAACCGGTAGTTGTATTTCTTACAATTCTTCTAATTTATATAGCTCCCTTCCTGTACTTTTCCTTGTATTTTTTGTAGAAGAACCAGGTAATGTGCCTATTAAGTTTTCCTTAGTCTGGATTTCAGAGAATATCGACCACTGTAAGACTTCTCTAACACTGTATTTCCTATAAAATTACGGTTATATCCAAAGGGTTGATCAAGTTTTTTACAGGGAAAACTCATAAATATTTGTGTGCTTTCCTGAGGATGCACATAAATTCTGGTCTGTATTTTTCTAAGTAAAACCGCCATTGATATTGCTAAGATCCAGGTTTGGATGGTAGTAATATCACAATTCTACTGCATCTTCTTTATTAGCTTGAATACCTTTACTGAGGGATACTTTGCTTATCATTTATGTGGTTATACTAAGGCATAGTTCTCAGAAAAAAAAGCAACCTAAATGTTTGTTTCTTTATCTTTATCTTCCAGTTTTAAAACAGTGAAGTGGAGATTAATAATGTCTGAGGATCTAATGTACACCATGGTGACTAGGGTTCATAGTACTCTACTGTATACTTGACATTTGTTGAGAGGAGAGCTGAAGGGTTCTCAAACACAAAACAAGAGTGACTATGCAAGGTGATAGATATATTAATTAATTTCATTTTGGTAATCATTTTATAATATATATATAGATCAAATCATCACATCATACATTTAAAATATATTAAAATTTTATTTGCCAATTATACCTCAATCAACCTGGAAAGTATAAAATAAATAAAGTTGTGAATCGGTTCCCTAGTATGATCAAGCTAATTAATGTATCATTATAAACTCATGCCCTTAATCATATATGATGAGTTCCAAACCACTGAAGCCTTTGGAATATCAGGGAGGAGCAGGAACATAAATTAGACCAGAAACCACAATAAATCTTTTTAAAAACTAATACTGAGTAAACTCTTTATGCCAAAGTAAAATATCATATATTGGTAAAATCATAATTAATGAAAAGTAAGTGGCACCATGGAAATGTCCTTTTGATATAGTATTACAGAGGATAAAGCAGTATAAAAAATTGTGTGTGTATGTGTGTGTGTGTGTGTGTGTGTGTGTGTGTTCATGTGGAAATACTCTCCTGTGTATGGAAAATCTTTCAGAGACAACACACAACATTGAAAATAGCCATGTTTAGGTGTGAAATTATTGAACTTTTCTTCAGTTTTAATTCACCAAAATTTAAGGTCAATATTCTATCTTTGAATAATTGTCCCCACCCTGTTAAATATCTTCAATGTAAAAAGTTCTCTTAAAGACTATATGCTCCTCAAATAGTAATACTCGCTTTCTATATCACAGATATAAAATGAGGGAAATTGACATTTCTCACTGTCATAGTTACAAAAACTTAACCGTATGTTACATTGAATCTTCAAAGTGACTAATGAACTCTTACTACTAACAGAATAGAAATAGGAATAAGATGAGAAAATGTCTTCAAAATATCACTAATTATGTCTAACATGAAAAAATGCTCAACATCACTCGACAGCAGTGAAATATAAATCAAAACCACAGTGAGATACCACTTTAACGCCAGTTAGAATGGCTAAAATTAACAAGTCAGGAAGCAACAAATGTTGGTGAGGATATGGAGAAAAAGGAACCCTCTTACACTGTTGGTAGAAATGTAAGCTGGTTCAGCCACTCTGGAAAACAGTATGGAAGTTCCTCAAAAAGTTGAAAAGATAGCTACCAAGATCCAAAAGATCCAAAAGATCCAGCAACTGCACTACTGGATACTTACCCCAAAGATACAAATGTAGTGATCCGAAGGGGCACATGCACCGGAATGTTTATAGCAGCAATGTCCACAATAGCTAAACTATGGAAAGAACCTAGATGTCCATCAATAGGTGAATGGATAAAGAAGATGTGGTTTATATATATATAATACACACACACACACACACACACACAATGGAATACCATGCAGCCAGCAAAAGAAATGAAATCTTGCCATTTGCAACAACATGGATAGAATTAGAGGGTATTATGCTAAGTGAAATAAGTCAATCAGAGAAAGACAATTATCATATGGTTTCATTCATATGTGGAATTTAAGAAAAAAACAGAGGAGCATAACTGTAAGAGAGACAAACTATAAGGAGAGGACAAACCGTAAGAGACTCTGAAGTATAGGAAACAAACTGACGGCTGCTGGAGAGATGGTGGGTGGGGTGATGGAGTAACTAGGTGATGGGCATCAAGGAGGGCATGTGATGTAATGAGCACTGGGTGTTGATACATAACTGACAAATCACTGAACTCTACCTTTGAAACTAATGATGCACTATATGTTAATTAAATTTAAATAAAATAAGAATAAAAAAAGAAATTGTGTCTAAAATAAATCACCCAACTCTAGTTTTCTTTGCCACTTTTCCTGGCTAATGATCACTGACAGTTCTTACTATTGTTTCCTCTCTAAAACTGAATGGAAATCTGTACTCCTAACATCCCAGAAAGATAATACAAACAATAACCAATTTTAAAAATTAAGTATCAGTTCTGAATCATGAATCATGATCATCATCGTCTCCATAGCATCAGGAAAACTCCCTTGTTTCTAGACTTCTTTTATCCATTTGTGATGGTTTGATTCAAAAAGCACAGAAATATAAACATAAAAACAACTTGACTTCATAGAGAATAACATGTAGTTTCAACTAAAAACTTCTAAATGTTTCATTTCAACATGAATTGCATTTTAAATTCCTAGTTTGTCTGTATATATAAAATATTACATCTGAACCAAATTGAAGGTGATTTTGCAAGTATTACTGAGGATTAAGGGCTAGAGTTCTTGTGAACAGTCTTTGCGACTTCATATCCTAGATACCAAGCTAATGAAAAAAACCCACAAGTTTCAAAGTTTGTCAATTTGATATATTTGTGACATCAAACTCATTTAGCAATACTTGTCTAACACATTCTCATTTTATGGGCCATAATTATTAATTGGCTATTGCATAAAGTAATAAATACTTTAATATATATTATTATTTGTGACATCTGGGATGGCACACATTCATTAAAATGCCAATACACAGGGGCACCTGCGTGGCTCAGTGAATTAAGCCTCTGACTCTTGATTTCGGCTCAGGTCATGATCTCAGGGTCAGGCTCTGCCCTCAGTGTGGAGTCTGTTTGTCTCTCTCCCTCTATCCCTCCCCCACTCATGCTTTTCTCTCTCCCCCAAATAAATAAATAAATAAATAAATAAATAAATAAATAAATAAATAAATAAATAAATTTTTTAAAAATGCCAACATACATTCGAGTACAGTGTCAGGAAAAGGAAAGCCTTGGTATATAACAGGGATGGTAAAATGAGATCACTGAAGCTTATCTGTATAGAGCACCAGGATATGGATTAAGTCCAAACTGCAGGAAACGCTTTGCATCAGCAATATTCACATAAAGTAACCAGATATGTGAAATCATCACCAAACTGAAATCATTTTTAAAACTATGCAAGTGGGGGGCACCTGGATGGTTCAGTGGGTTAAGCCTCTGCTGTCAGCTCAGGTCATGATCTCAGGGTCCTGGGATCCAGCCCTGCATCAGGCTCTCTGTTCAGCAGGGAGCCTGCTTCTGCCCCTTCTCTCTGCCTGCCTTTCTGCCTACCTGTAATCTCTCTCTCTCTGTCAAATAAATAAATAAGTAAAATCTTAAAAAAAAAAAAAGCCAAAAAACAAAAAAAACGACGCAAGTGGTTCCCAGATTCTAAACTGTTTTGTTAAGGCTTTTAGTGATGTACCAAGAAGTTTGAGCCTCATTTTATCCAGCATTTTAATTCATTCCCTTGCTAACATGATCTTCTTAATACCCCTCAAAACCAAGAGATAGGGCACCTGGGTGGCTCAATGGGTTAAAGCCTCTGCCTTCGGCTCAGGTCATGATCTCAGGGTCATGGGATCAAGCCCCACATCAAGCTCTCTGCTCAGCAGGGAGCCTGCTTCCTCCTCTCTCTGCCTGCCTGTCTGCCTACTTGTAATCTCTCTCTGTCAAATATTTGTTGGATTTTAAAGAAAAAACAAGAGGTATTTGTTGGATTTTAAAGTCTATATTCAAGCACAGAGGTATATTAAATACATTATATTGATACCTTAGGTATATTAAATATGCCTGTGCAGACTCCACAAGCAACTTTACGACCTGCCTTAGAGGTGGAATTAGTTTCTGTGTTCATTTCCAATTACTGTTTTAACAAATTATTAAAACCTCAGTGGTATAACACAACAGACTTAATCTTTTACAGTTCTGAAAGTCAGTCTAAAATCAGCATTCTGGAAAAAAATCTCCATCACCCTGCCTTTTCTAGCTTTTAGACACCAGCTACATCTCTTGACTTGTGCTCCCATTCTACACCTTCAAAGCCAGCACTGCTGCACCTTCCAAATTCTATCTCTGAACTCATGGAATCCCTCTATGGTTTTCCTTCCTCTCTTGTGATTACACCAAGCCCACTCAGATAATCTCTCTCAAGGTCCTTAATCACACAGACACACACACACAGACACACACACACACAAACACAGATTCTTACTCATACTGCCTTATAAGATAACAGATTCACAGATTCTGGGAATTAGGATATGGACATATTGGAGAGGCCATGAAGGTTGTTAGTTAGCTCCCACAAGAACATAAAGATACAATACTTTTGCCAAGAAAGCAGTACCTACATTAACAGCTGGTCTGACCTGGCTTAATTGCTATAGTATTCACATAAGTAAAGAAAATTTCTATCCGGCTCTCTGCTCAGCAGGGAGCCTGCTTCCTCCTCTCTCCTCTCTCTCTGCCTGCCTCTCTGCCTACTTGTAATCTCTCTCTCTGTGTCAAATAAATAAATAAAATCTTTAAAAAAGAAAAAAAAAAGAAAATTTCTTTCCTAGGTTAGTCCTAGGCCATCTTTTTGACTCTCATAATTGTTACAAAGTACTTGTGTTTATAAACTATTTCAGGCACTGTAGTTTTCCTCACAAAGAACAATCAATGTTATAATATAATAATTAGTAAATGATGAAGAAATATTAAAACATGAGCAAACACTTTACCTTGAGACTCCCAGAAAAGACAGGTATAATAACAACATCAACCAGTATAAATCTCCTTGGAAGATAGTTGTTGTTAAGCATGTACAATTCAAAATTGGGTATTTTGGGCGCCTGGGTGGCTCAGTGGGTTAAAGCCTCTGCTTTCGGCTCAGGTCATGATCTCAGCGTCCTGGGATCGAGGCCCGCATCGGGCTCTCTGCTCAGCGGGGAGCCTGCTTCCTCCTCTCCCTGTCTCTCTGCCTGCCTCTCTGCCTACTTGTGATCTCTCTCTCTGTGTCAAATAAACAAATAAAAAATCTTTTAAAAAATTGGGTATTTTATTTCTAATAATAACAACAGATAGCTATTTTTTACCTAATACATGATACTTGAAGCTACCATTATTTTTTCCTCAAATTTAGGCCACTAATGGTTTTTCTTAAATTTTCCACTAAAAAAATTATATATTTTTAAGACAAAATTATTGTTTTAAATGCTTTATTCAGCTCACAGATCTAATTAACTGAATTTTCAGTTTTGGTCTTTAAAATTAGGTCAGAGAAAATGTTTTGAGTAATAGACTTTATTACTAAAGATTTATAAAACACTTTAAAAATTAAACCAAAAAATCCTCATTATATGTAAATAAGTTTTCTGACCACCCTGTCTTTAACTTCCTACAACGTTGACCAACGCAACATTCCATGATGAGCTGAGATGGTAGTAGGTGATTGGGGAAACAGATGCAGAAAATGTCAAATTCTCTTTGTAATTTACCATCTCCCCAGATAGACGTTTTCAAATTCCATGTCTTCTAAATTCTGACAATAATGCTTTGGGCAAATGCCATTCTTCATCATAAGCAGTAGGTGCTATAAAAACTTCAGCACCAAGTCTTTAAGCAGGCCGTTTTCATTAATAATGAAACCGTTCCCATGGTGACTTCTTTTTTTTTTTATTAAAGATTTTATTTATTTATTTGACACAGAGAGAGAGATTACAAGTAGGCAGAGAGGCAGGCAGAGAGACAGGGAGAGGAGGAAGCAGGCTCCCCACTGAGCAGAGAGCCCGATGCGGGCCTTGATCCCAGGACGCTGAGATCATGACCTGAGCCGAAAGCAGAGGCTTTTAACCCACTGAGCCACCCAGGCGCCCCCATGGTGACTTCTTAAAATAACTAATGTCACTGCATAAGGACAACTGTCCCTCTTTCTACATATTGGGGAGTCCTTCAAGAAAACTAAAACTATGTTAGACTCTTACAGTTATTTTATTCCTCTTATTCATGCCCTGAGAGAAATAACATTCTGCCATTATAAATTACTTTTAAATAAGCCATATTTCCATTGTATTTTAAGGTAGAGGAATATTTGCTAGGGACTTCTGGGAAGATATTGGTAACTGTAGCAAACATCCCAAGAATTCCATATTGTATATTCATATTCATTAACATATATATTGTTGATAAGAATAACTCCTCATTTTTTAAAACTTACTATGTAAGAAGTATTGTGATATACACCACATACTTTAGTGTATTTAAATCTCACAACAGGGGCACCTGGGTGGCTCAGTAAGTTAAGCGTCTGCCTCCAGCTCCGGTCACAATCCCCAGGTCCTGGGTCGAAGCCCTGCATTGGTGTTCCTGCTCAGTGGGAGTGTGCTTCTCCCTTTACCTCTGCCTCCCCATTTCTCAAATAAATAAATAAATAAAAATCTATTTTAAAATTTTAAAAAATTTAAAAATAAAAAAAAATAACACAACAAACTTTTGAAAGAATGAAACTGAAACTCTGAGAGATAAACAACCAAAGTTACTTAGCTCCAAAATGGCAGAGCTGAGATTTTGACCCAAATATATCTGATAATCAAAGTCTAATTGTTTAAAGTACGCATACAGGGAAAACTGTATAAGCCTGAAAGGTATTCAAGTATAAATCACATTCAAATTGGTTAACTAACATTTGACAAGGAAGCCAAGAATACTTAATGAGGAAAGGATAGTCTTTTCAATAAACAGTACTGGAAACTAGTTAACTGCATGCAGAAGATTAAAGGTGGACCCCTACCTTATATCATGCTCTAACATGAGTTCTATATAAAGACTTAAATTTAAGACCTGAAACTGTAAAACTTATGGAAGAAAACATAGGGGGAAACACTCCTTGACATTGGTCTCAGCACCAATTTCCTGGATAAATAACAGCAAAAGCACAAGCAACAAAAGCAAAAATAACTAGATAGGACTCATCAAACTCAAAACTTCTGCACAGCAAAAGAAACAAAAAAAAAAATGAAAAGGCAACCCACAGAATGGAAGAAAATATTTACAAATAATTTATCAGATAAGGGGTGACTATCCAAACTATACAAAAACCTCATACAACCTACTAGCAAAAATACTAATAACTTTATTAAAAATTAGGCAGAGGTGCACCTGGGTGGCTCAGTGGGTTAAAGCCCATTGTATCTCTCTGTGTCAAATAAATAAATAAAATCTTTATATATAAATAAATAAATAAATAAATAGTTTCCAAACTTTGATAGACATCTGGAAATGTCTGTACAAATTATAAGTAAAAAGTGGTATCACTATCTTATGAGATTCTGATATAGTAGATTTGGGTAGGTTCTAGTTATCTCTATTTTTTCTATCTTCATAGTGATTCTGAAGTAATCCAAAATTTGAGAAGTCTTGAATTAGAAACAATGTTATATTTGGTGTTTAGTTCTGTGGTTGATGCAGCTTTGAAAAAAATAAAGAAAAGAAGAAGACAGACAATTAACTATCAGTCCACAACAACTGAATCAGAATCTCTGAGTTTGGGGGTTCAGAAATTCACATTTTTAAAAAAGATTTTATTAATTTATTTTTAGAGGGGTGGTGAGAGAACACGAGCTAATAACAAAAAATCAGTGTAACATAAAGGCAATGACTATGAACATATGGTTACTTTGCACCTACTGTCAAGGGCTATGATATGCTCTGGATTTATCAGTTGGGGTTGTCATCCACTGTATTGTATTAAAAAATGTGAAACGTGTTTTAGAGATTGAATTGTAATTTTTTAAAATTTTAAAGCAGCTATTTAACTTAACATACTAAGTTGCTAGCTCTGTCGATTTATATATTAGGTATTTCATTCTATGACTAATAATGCAAAAATGGTTCTAACCATACTGCATAATTGATCAGGTAGGAGGGAGCAAAAGTAAAGCATAGGAAGTGTCTATTGCATTATAAATAAAAGATATTATGATGTTCTATAACTTTCTGGTTGATTAAGGTATGATTTGAAAATATCAATGATATACCTTTTCCAATAACAAGTTTCCAATGTTTTTACTCAGCTCAGGAATTTTGATGAGAGGCTTTCAGGTCCTTTGACCTGTTCTCTCCCCTTCTGTCATCAGTAGTTGAAACTTTTAATGGCCATTTGACAATGAAACAAAACTAGATTACATTTCCTACCTCAGAGTCAATCAAAATAATCTGCAGCTAAACTGGTAATTTAAAACATTTATAAAATCTCCAGTCTTAAAGGGAAAGAAAATATTTTCTCACTGATGAAATCTGGCAAGAATGGGAGCTCAGTTTTTTCTCATATACACATGCCTGTGAGTTGATGTAACACAAAGCATTTGTAGTTGTGTTAAAGACAAGCTGGATGTACTCTTACCCCTCTTAATTTGTCTGTTTTAGCTAGCAACACTGAGGTAGTTTTAGTTAGCAACACTGAAGATTACCTCTTCAGGTAATCAATATATTGAAAGATCCATTTTAGCAGAAGGAATACCCTTCCACACAAGTTTGAGCTTGTACAGAATTTTCCTTTGATCTTCAAGCTGCTTTAACTGACCTAGCTGCTGAAAGGTGTGAGGTGGTTACAGGACTGAAAACAACTT
Organism: Ailurus styani; assembly: GCA_002007465.1. Lineage (NCBI taxonomy): Eukaryota > Metazoa > Chordata > Mammalia > Carnivora > Ailuridae > Ailurus > Ailurus styani. The sequence continues at coordinate 269,343 of LNAC01000896.1, forward strand.
GGGAGACCTTACCATTATGGATTAGAGGTTATGGTCACTTGTGACGCATGCTTATAAATTGCCCCTACATACAATTCTCCTTTTTTATTGGTATAAATAAAATGTGATGATATAATATCCTTGATTATGTACCCTGAAAATACAGGCAAATATAAATTTAAAAAACTATCAATTTTATAAGAATTTTTAGCACTTCTGGAATAGTAGTTTGGGGACACATATTAAATGTGGATTTCTGGGAGCACCTGGGTGGCTCAGTCAGTTAGCATCCAACTCTGGGTTTTGGCTCAGGTCATGATCTCAGGGTTGTGAGATGAAGCCTCCACACTCAGCTCACAGTCTGCTTGAGATTTACTCCCTCTCCCTCTGTCCCTCTCTGTTTCTCTGTCTCTCTCTCAAAGTAAATAAATAAATCTTCAAGAACAAACAAAAACTATACAGACACCGGCAAATTAGAGTTCTCAGAGAAATAAAATCAGAGCAATAGACCAGAATAAGCTGGTATGAAAGGATAATCTTGTTGCTAAAGCAAATAAAATGACTAAATAAAATATGAGTTATCAGCAATCATGCTACTCAAAAGAATTATGCTCAAAAGTAATTTCCACGTGTCAGAACACAAGAGAAAACTGAAGAAGTAGCAGCCAAAATCCAGGCAACGTCTAGGGCAGTAGAGCCTAAATTTTAGAACAGAAGTTGGTAAGGAGTCAGCAGGCAGTGTGTAGAGAAGGAAAATTAAAACGTGGAAGACAGGGGTGCCTGGGTGGCTCAGTCATTAAGTGTCTGCCTTCAGCTCAGGTCATGATCCCAGGGTCCTGGGATTGAACCCCACATCAGGCTCCCTGCTCAGCAGGAAGCCTGCTTCTCCCTCTCCCACTCACCCTGCTGGTGTTCCCTCTCTCGCTGTGTCTCTCTCGCTCAAGTAATAAAATCTTTAAAAAAAAAAGTGGAAGACATAAAATTATAAAGCATACACAAAACCAGCCTAACATGAGAATTAACTGTTAAAACCAAGGAGATAGAGAATTAGCACCTACAAGAACCTAAAAACTTAAGACCCTCTTAGAGTGATCTTAAATAAGAAAGTAGAAAATAAAGAGACAAAAGCAGGAAATTGACACCATGAAGAATGGAAAACAAAGAATTTCAAAAAAATATTAAAATTAAAAATTCAAAGAATGAATTAAATGGCTGATTAAAGATAGAAAATTAGTTAATTTGAAATAGTTCAAAAACTCAACTCTGAAAGAATTAAAAGTGTTTATGTCAGAGGTATGGAGAATAGCAACAATGTGTATTTAAAAGTAATTCAAGTATACACAGAATGATCCCTGGGTTAAATCACATAAAAAGAGACATAAAAATTATGTTTATGAAGACTGAAGTCATGCCCAACATTCTATTTTTCTTGGATGGAATGTTATATAGATATAGATATAGATATAGATATAGATATAGATATAGATATAGATATATATCTTTTAGAACCATGTTTTCTGAAGTATGAGTCAACTAAAAAATGCTCTTGTTCCAATAAAACAACAACTTTAACTGAGGGTACTCATTTAAAATAGAGAATATCAGAGGGGAGGTGGATGGGCGGTGGGTGAAATCGGTGACAGGGATGAAGGAGTGTACTTGTGATGAGCACAGGGTGGTACATGGAAGTGTTGAATCACTATATTGTACACCTGAAACTATTATGCATGTTAACTAACTAGAATTAAAATAAAAATATATTTAAAAATAAATAAAAGTAATTCAGTAAAAGAAAATTTGTAGTAGTCTATATTTAAAGAAATAATGAATATGATTGTTTTAAACTGAAAACATGGAACTGCAAATTTAAAAATTTTAGCAGAAAAAGACCCAAAAATTATATATTTAAATAAACCTACATCCATTGTGGCAAAATGCTGAATACTGAAGAAAAGGTAAAGCCTGAGAAACAACTAGAGAGAAAAGGAAGATTTGTAATTACTAGAGTAAATACTAAGACTTCAGTTCATGACTGCAAATCTGTATCACTCACAGACCACTGAAGGAATATACTAGTAAGTAGAGTAACAGCTTCCCAAAGATACTTACATCCTAATTACCAAGCTTGTGAATATATTTACATGGTAAAGGAACTTCACAGATGTGATTAAATTGAGGATATTGGGATTATCTTGGATTATTTGAAATTGTCTCATGTAATCATAAAAACCCTTCAAAGAGTCAGAGAAGGAGATGTGACAGCCATAGCAGAGGTCAGGAAGACTTCACTGATGGCTCTGAAGATGGAGGGAGACTCCACAAGGCAAAGAATGCAGATGGACCCTAGAAGACAGAAAAGACAAGGGAACAAGCTCTGCCCTAGAGCCTCCAACAACTTTATTTTAGCATACAGAGACACATTCAGAACTATAAGATAATCAATGTATGCTGTTTTTAAGCCAGTAAACTCATGCTACTTTGTTATAGCAGCAATAAGAAACTCACACATGTACCTAAAACAATTCCTTCAAAAGAAAAGTAATTCAACTGTGTGCATGTGTGTCATAACAGATGGTATACAGATAGATGAGAGAAAGGAAGAGAAACAGGACACAGAAAGACTGAGAACTATATATATAAGCTACTCAAAACTAAGGTACACTCTTGGAAGAGAATAAAAGATAATGATTAATTTTACACTGTGTTAAATGCAGTATATGTTTAAAGACTGACTTCTAAAATAATATCAATAAAATATATAACTTTGAAACAAGTAGAGGAGGCGATATGAGCACAAGTTATCACTTTACTAAGTGTATACAAAGAAAATTTTAAAAATATAAAAATACAGAGAAAGCATGATAAATAGAAAACACAAAGCAAAATGGTAAAAGTAATTCCAGATATGTTAATTAGTTTCATAACAAATGAAAATGTACTAAACTTGCTCCCATGCCATGAGGCTGACCACGGCTTTCCATGAGACCGCTGTAGCCAAATATGGCTCAGGGCACAGTACAATCACTAGAACTCCCATTTCTGGTAAACTGGAATCTTGTGGGAAATGCATCAGACATTTAAGACATTTCAGAAAAACAGTTGGCAGTGGAACTGGGGAAAAAGGCTGGAAGTGGTGAAACACAAGAGAGTAACAGAACATCAAAGAAAGTAAAAATCTGAGTCTAAATTCCAAGGTCAAGGTCCTTCTTGGGAAAGAATGGAATCCTGAGACCTAAGTTGTGAATATGTAGACTGACGCACAGGTTGCTGTGAACCTTCAGAGATGTTACAAGAATTTATTGGAAGACCATAGAGACTTGCCACTGTACCAATCTGCTCATTCCTATGTTCCCTACAGGACAATATGCACCCCCTTTAAGATCTGTCTCTTCTAGCCTCTTAAATGCTAGACTGATAGCCAAGATACAGTGACAGTGAAGCCAGCCCAGACTGGCGCTGCACCCAGGAAGGGACAGCAATTCATCTGGACAAGAATAAAAACAAATTTGAGGCCTGGCTTTGCTTTGCTGTCTACTTGGCTATTGCTTGCCCCACTACTCTTGAGTTTTTAAAATGTGTATTTTTTTTTAACATGGGATGCCATATAATATCACAACAGACCAAAGAACCCACTTTATATAGCAAAGAAGATTCAATCATGGGTAGGCACCCAAGCATAGAATCAACTAGTCATATCACACATCATATCATTCAGACACTGCCAACCTTCTGGAACAGAGTGTTACAGGAACAGCTTTGTGAGGATATGGTGCCTTCTTCCAGGATGCAATTTGCACTCAGTCAACAATTTTATATATGGCTGTTCCCTACAGTGAGAATGAATGCATATGGGAAGAAAGAGGTAGAAGTGAGAGTGACCCTATTTATTGTCATTTCCAACATCCCTGTTGGAGAATGTGTGTTTCCCATCCTCACATTTCTGGGCTCTACAGCTTCAGAAGTCCTGTGATATAAGCTCAGAATATACAGCAAGAGTTTCATTAAACTTTAAGAAATGTGTGCTGCCTGGGCTCTTGGGGCTCTTTCTGATAACCCAGCAGGTAAGGAACTGTCATCTTAATGTATTTTATAGACCACAGTCATCAGTAATGGGAGCAGGAAGAAATATGTTGATACACAAGTGACCCACTTGGGTACATCTTGGTACCTCTTGACCGGTTTTATCAGTAAAAGTAAAAGTAGCCATAGCTAGAGAAGTGAACGGTTACTAGGGGCTCAGGCCTCTCAAGGATGAGATCTGGATCACACTACCACCTAAGTTACTGAGACCAGCAGAGATGATAACTGAGAGTGAGAGCCCTTCTGAACTGACAGCAGAGGAGGAAGATAAGCATCGGCTGTGACCCTTAGTCTATGTTCATCAGGGAGGGCTATCATTCATCCAGTTATCATCCTTCTACTGTTTTTCCATGAAGAGAGACTCCCTGGAATATCAGAGGAGCTATTTTCTGGATTTATGTAAGAAAATGTACCCTGGAAATACAAGGGAATCATTATAATATATGCAGTGCTGCCTGCTCAGATCCCAGCTCAGGGATGAACAACTTCTACCCCCAATTGTTGGGGGTGCTATCAGCCTTCAGTGATAGACATTCTTCAGAACTGCCTTAGTTAAAGCAAGCTACCCAGTCCAAGGATATATTTCCATATGTCTACTTCTCAGCTTTCAATACATGGGTATATTATGTGGTATTTTTTATTTGAAATGAGATATGTATGTGTCCTGAGATTCTAAGGGATTAATTTAATTGGAAACCCATGGAATTATCTGACCAGCATTTCTACTTTGTACCTCTCCATAGTCATGCCATTGTTGTATGGTAGCCAAAACAGCCATGCCTCAATTATTATTCCAGGCCATAACAGACTGGTCAGAAGAGAGTATCTTGCCTAGCTGGACCAATCAATTAATTCCCAAGGATGATAAAATAGCTACTGTCTTCCTAGTGGCTGACACTATAAAATATTAACCTTGGGATCTGTCAGCCACCACATGTTCTGTCATGTAAATCTGAGAAATGGAAGTGGCATGATTATAGAAAAAGAGAAAAGTATGAATAATGCAAAGAAGGGCAAAGAAAAAATAGAGAAAACCCTAAAATGGACAAGTCACCCAGCCACATTTCTTTTTGTGAGTTTAATGAGGCAAGGTCCTCATAACAGATTTCATGTTTGGATTAAGCTACTTGAAAATGGGCTGTGTTACTTACAAGCAAAAGTCTAAACAAATGTCATTGGAAATATTTGTGTGTATAACATAAAACCTATCATAACTGCTCTGCACGATACCCACTTAAAACTTGTAAACTATCTGACTATCTGTGGCTTATCAACAACAATCTCTAAGAGTAGGAGCTTGAACAAAATGAAGAATGTGTCATCATTCATGCATTTCATGCATTCATTGAGCTTTTAAATCTCTCAATTACATGGGTGATATTCTTCTACACAGGAATAAATCATTTCAGTTATATTTTCATACCCATATTAATTTTTAAATTATTAACATAAACATTTATATGTTAATATACATATTTGATGCATGTAAAAATAAGTATATTATATTTATTATTAACTCAATTTTAATCTAAGAGCACTAGAATTCTCCTAGTTGTTCTATAAAATGTTCCCTTCAAGTCTAATGATTCCTTTGTATAACTCAACTTTCTACTAGTTTACTAATATTTTATATCATTTTAGAAAGTAATGGTCACAATTTATACTTATTCACTCACCACTAAATGTCAAAAGAGAGTAAATGCTGACACGTTGATCCAAGAGTCATATAAATGGGTATTACTGAAGCTTAAACAGTTACTGCAAAATTTAATAACTAACTTGCATTTAGTTATTTATATACACAAATATATTTATTATACTTACATATATTTTAAATATTTATAGATTCTGCCATTTACTTTTATCACAGCATAAAATTTAATGTCTATCTTTAATCTTCCTTAAATTGAGAAAGAAATATTCCTAGTCATGCTAAATAGTACTCATTTTTCCATCAGACTCAAAAAATGGACACACAAATACAAGAACAAAAAATAATGATCTCATCTATAATGCTAAACACATGATGTTCTACAAGAAACATAACTAAACCATGATTAAACATTGTTTGAATCATAAAAACACTGCACAATGTCTGGCATAAATTTCTCAAAAAAATGTAGCTAATACATAATTTAAAGTAATCTAATGGAAGGTGGGACTATTTGGATGCCTAATATCTTGTTAGCACTATAGTGCAACTACCAAGAGAACATGTTGCAAATTAAATATTACCCACCAGTATGCTGTGGTCAGCATGCAGCTAGCAATGCAGCAATGCTGAACTGACCCCATTCATTTCAGTATACTGCCAAAATGGAGTTCTAGACTCTCAACAGAATAAAATAAATCAAGAGGCTGTTTTACAGTGATTAAAGCAAACTGACAGAGCTTAGAAATCAAACTGTTTTAAAAAAAATGTACCGATATCTATACCCCCACCATGAAAGCAGCCAACTACATAAGCCAACTGTTAATCAAAATAGTCATATTGATAAAAATACATTAATTGCAGGGGATCTTAACATGCCACTTTCAGCAGTAGACAGATCATCTAAGCAGAAAATCAACAAAGAAACAAGAGCTTTGAATGACACATTGGATCAGATGGACCTCATAGATATATACAGAACATTCCACCTTAAAACAACAGAATACTCATTCTTCTTGAGCGCACATGGAACTTTCTTCAGAATAGACCACATCACATACTGGGTCACAAATCAGGTCTCAACTGATACCAAAATACTGAGATTATTCCCTGCATATTCTCAGACCACAATGCTATGAAACTGGAACTCAATCACAAGAAAAAGATTGGAAGGAATTCAAACACTTGGAAGCTAAAGACCATCCTGCTCAAGAATGTTTGGACGAACCAGGAAATTAAAGAAAACTTAAACAATTCAGGGAAACCAGTGAGAACGAAAACACACCAGTCCAAAAACCTGTGGGATACAGCAAAGGTAGTCCTAAGAGGGAAATACATAGCCATCCAAGCCTCACTCAAAAAAATAGAAAAATCCCAAATACATAAAAACTGTCTTTACATCTTAAAGAACTGGAGAATCAACAACAAATTAAGCTTACTCCATGCACAAGAAGGGAAATAATTAAGATCAGAGTGGAGACCAATGACTTAGAAACCAGAGATACCGTAGAACACATCAATGAAACTAGAAGCTGGTTCTTTGAAAGAATTAATAAGATTGATAAACCCTGGCCAGACTAATCCAAAAGAGAGAGAGAGAGAGAGAGAGAGAGAGAGAAAGGACCCAAATTAATAAAACAATGAATGAAAGGGGAGAGATCATGACTAAAACCAAGGAAATAGAAACAATCATCAGAAATTATTATCAACAGCTATGTGCCAATAAGTTAAGTAACCTAGAAGAAAGGGATGCATTCCTGGAAACATATAAACTTCCAAGACTGAAATAGGAAGAAATTAACAACCTGAATAGAACAAAAACTACTAACAAGATTGAAGCAGTGATCAAAAACCTCCCAAAAGATCGGGAAGAAGACAAACCTCAAGAGACTCTTAATCTCACGAAACAAACTGAGGGTTACTGGGGGCTGAGAGGGTAGGGATAGGATGGATGGGTTATGGACATTGGGGAGGGTTTGCGCTATAGTGACTGCTGTGAAAGGTGTAAGCCTGATGATTCACAGACCGGTACCCCTAGGGCAAATAATAATAAAAAACAGAAAACAAAACAAAACAAAACCTCCCAAAAAAACAAGAGTCTAGGACTTGATGGATTCTCTGGGGAATTCTACCAAACATTCAAAGAAGAAATAATACCTATTCTCCTGAAGCCGTTTCAAAAAACAGAAACAGAGGGAAAACTTCCAGACTCTTTCTATGAAGCCAGCATTACCCTGATTTTCAAACCAGGCAAAGACCCCATCAAAAAGGAGAATTACAGACCAATATCCCTGATGAATATGGATGCAAAGATTCTCAAGAAGATCCTAGCTAATAGGATCCAACAGTACATTAAAAAGATCATCTACCATGGCCAGGTGGGATTTATCCCTGGGATACAAGGGTTATTCAACATTTGCAAATCAATCAATGTCATAGGATAAATTAATAGGAGCAAAGAACCACATGGTCCTCTCAATTGATGCAGAAAAAGCATTTGACAAAATACAGCATCCATTCCTGACTAAAACTCTTCAGAATATAGGGATAGAGGGTACATTCCTCAACTTCATAAAATCCATCTATGAAAAACACACAGCAAATATCATTCTCAATGGGGAAAAGCTGAGAACCTTCCCAGTGAGATCAGGAACAGGACAAGGATGCCCACTCTTGCCACTACTGTATTCCCAACATAGTACTAGAAGTCCTAGCAACAGCAATCACACAACAAAGAGAAAAGGTATTTAAACTGGCAAAGAAGAAGTCAAACTCTGTGTTTGCAGATGACATGATATTTCATATGGAAAACCCAAAAGACTCCACCCCCAAATTACTAGAACTCATACAGCAATTCAATACTGTGGCAGAGTACAAAATCAACACACAGAAATCAGTTGCTTTCCAAGCCTCACTCAAAGCCTCACACAAAGATAAACTCAAAATGGATGAAAGACCTCAATGTGAGACAGGAATCCATCACTAACAATGACCCATACATTAACAATGAAACTGTAGAAAGGGAAATTAGAGAATCTATTCCATTTACAATACCACCAAAAGCCATAAGATACCTTGGAATAAACCTAACCAAAGAGGTAAATGACATATACCTAAGGAACTACAGAACACTCATGAAAGAAATTGAAGAAGACACAAAAAGATCGAAAAACATTCCATGCTCATGGATCGGAAGAATAAACATTGTTAAAAATGTCTATGCTGCCCAGAGCAATCAGCACTTTCAATGCCATCCTGATCAAAATACCACCAGCATTTTTCAAACTGCTGGAACAAACAATCCCAAAATTTGTATAGAACCATAAAAGACCCCAAATCACCAAGGAAATGTTAAAAAAGAAAAAGAAACCAAGGGGCATCACATTGCCTGATTTCAAGCTTTACTACAAAGCTGTGATCACCACGACAGCATGGTACTGGCACAAAAACAGATGTACAGGCCAATGGAACAAAGTAGAGAGCCCAGATAAGGACTCTCAACCCTATGGCCAAATAATCTGTGACAAAGCAGGAAAAAATATCCAATGGAAAAAAAGACAGTCTCTTCAATAAATGGTGCTGGGAAAATTGGACAGCTATATACAGAAGAATGAAACTTGACCATTTTCTTACCTATACACAAAGATAAACTCAAAATGGATGAAAGACCTCAAGGTGAGACAGGAATCCATCAAAATCCTAGAGGAGAACATAGGCAGTAACCTCTTCAACATCAGCCACAGCAACTTCTTTCAAGACACATCTCCAAAGACAAGTGAAACAAAAGCAAAAATGAACTTTTAGGACTTCATCAAGATAAAAATCTTCTGCACAGGGGTGCCTGGGTGGCTCAGTGGGTTAAAGCCTCTGCCTTCAGCTCAGGTCATGATCTCAGGGTCCTGGGACTGAACCTCACATCGGGCTCTCTGCTCAGCGGGGAGCCTGCTTCCCTCTCTCTCTGCCTGCCTCTCCACCTACTTGTGATCTCTCTCTCTCTCTTTCAAATAAATAAATAAAATCTTTAAAATAAAATCTTCTGCACAGCAAAGGAAACAGTCAACAAAACAACAAGGCAACCCATGGAATGGGAGAAGATATTTGCAAATGACATGACAGACAAAGCACTGATATCCAAGATCTATAAAGAACTTATCAAACTCCAAACCCAAACAATAAATAAGTCAAAAAATGGGCAGAAGACATGAATAAACACTTCTCCAAAGAAGACATACGAATGGTTAACAGACACATGAAAAAATTTTCATCATCATTAGTTCAGGGAAATTCAAATCAAAACCACATTGAGGGTAGGGATAGGGTGGATGGGTTATGGACATTGGGGAGGGTTTGTGCTTTGGTGAATGCTGTGAAAGATGTAAGCCTGATGATTCACAGACCTGTACCCCTTGGGCAAAGAATAAAAATACAATTTAAAAAAAAAACCACATTGAGATACCACCTTACACCAGTGAGAATGGCAAAAATGGACAAGGCAAGAAAAAACAAATGTTAGAGAGGATGTGGAGAAAAGGGAACCCTCTTACACTGTTGGTGGGAATCCAAGTTGGTGCAGCCACTTTGGCAAACAGTGTGGAGGTTCCTCAAAAAATTAAAAATAGAGCTACCTTATAACCCAGAAATTGTACTACTAGGTATTTACCCCAAAGATACAGATGTAGTGAAAAGAAGGGCCATATGCACCCCAATGGTCATAGCAGCAATGTCCATAATAGCCAAACTGTGGAAAGAGCAGAGGTGCCCTTTGATGGATGAATAAAGAAATGTGGCACAATGGAATATTACTCAGCCATCAGAAATGATGAATACCTAACTTTTGCATCAATATGGATAGAACTGGAGGAGATTATGCTGAATGAAATAAGTCAAGCAGAGAAAGTCAATTATCATATGATTTCACTTACTTATGAAACATAAGGAATTCCATGGAGGACATTAGGAAGAGGAAGGGAAAAGTAAAGGGGGGAAATTGGAGGGGGAGACGAACGATGAGAGACTGTGCACTCTGAGAAACAAACTGAGGGTTTTAGAGGGGACGGGGGTGGGGGGGGATGGGTTGGCCCAGTGATGGGTATTAAGGAGGTCACATATTTCATGGAGCACTGGGAATTATATGTAAACAATGAATCTTGGGACACTACATCAACAACTAGTGATGTACTATATGGTGACTAATATAACATTAAAAAATTGTAACCATACCAACTGTGTAAAACACATCATGTACTTAGTGAAAAGACACAAATGTGAATCAAACTATTCTCAACAACAAATTTTCAATCGAATGGGAGATCAAAGTTTTACATAAATAGTTAATAGACATGCTGCCCAAATGAGAAAGGAGATGAATCTACTGTACTGAGCAGAAAAATCAAACATGGCAAGAGAGCTTCCTTCTTCTGGCCTTTTTTGTTCAAATATTTTGTCCCTTTATATGAGAGATTGAGATAGTGAAAGAGAGAGAACAAGCACATGGAGGCAGAGGGGCAGAGGGAGAGGGAAAAGCAGACTCCCCACTGAGCAGGAAGCCTGACATGGAGCTCTATCCCAGGATCCCGGGATCATGACCTGAGCCAAAGGCAGATGCTCAACTGACTGAGCCCCCCAGGTGCCCCTCTTCTGCCCATTGTGAGAGCATACCCTTGCCCACAAGCTGGGTTAGGGAGGTAATGCAGCAAAGTTTGTAGGGGTCATAAAGCCAAGCACAAAAACTGACTTAATTTTTAAATTTAATTTTTAAAGTTTTATGGAGTTTGCAATATCTTGTCTTTATTACTGATGTTCTTCAAAAGCATGCTCAAGATGGTTCCCCATCCCAAATTTGAAGCACTTTGTTTAAAACACAACCATGAACTGTATATAGGAGAGAAACATGCACCTATCTTTCAAGAGCAGAATAGGAGATTCCAATGATGTATTGTTTTGAATGTATTTTCTCTGGTGGTAAACCTAATGAAGGGAAAGCATTCATGGATCCACAGAGGAGGAAGGGGAAGGAAGCCATAGAGACAGAATTGTTGCTAAAAGTGGGAGAAGTTGGCCTATTCCGATGGAGCTTTATGTAGCATCAGGTCTCCTCTTTCTTGTCTTTTCTCTTATCAAAATTAGTACACTGCTGCCTCCTGGCCTTTGGAAATGGCTTTCACTTCTCATGGGCTTCCCACATTGAGGCCCACTGTTATCCAAGCTCTGACACTACATCCTGCCCTTTTTTGCAAGAAGTATCAGAGCACCTGCTGGGTGCTTTCCTTTTCCTCACCTGAGTTGCTGATTGAATCTTCTCGTGCAGGACTTTAAAATATTTGAAATTAATAACTCTTCCTGTTTTTTCTCCCCCTTGAACCTTCTCTCAAACTTCTTGAGTTTTTTTCTATTCCAGAAAGTGGTAATTCTATAAGTTTGAGCCTTGGTTCCATAAACTCTTATTCCAAAATCTTCACTTGTTCCCAAATTCCAAAATCCAGTGCTCTTCCCTAGCCCAGTACCCTCTGAGTGACAGCCTACACTAGATCTTCATTGCCCTACACATCCCAGTATGTTACTGCTAAGTAATCTGAGACTTGTGGGACTGTTCTCATATTTTCTAGTTGTATACTTTAACTCCAACTGCTACCAAGTTTACCCGGAGATATACAGGCAGCCTTGAAAATATGTATGCTAATGAGGAGCCCATAAATAATTTGACATTGTGTTTTCTATGTTTACTTGTTAATTTTTATGGCTAATACAAACCCAGCTAATAATCCTCTCTGCTTTGGTTTTGTGAACATGCTTCATTAAGGAAGTTTATAGTCCTATTAATAAATCAAAATAAAATTTAATCAAAGACATAAATGCTGCTGGCAAGCATCTGCTTGGACTTAACTACCCACAATTTTAATGTGTGATTTTGTATGCTGAATACCAACATTACCTTGTGGGTGGGTTGTGCATGTTTTTGTATGTGTGTGTGACACTGAGGCCTTCTCAACTCCAAAGTAATAAAAGCTAATGCTGACCACACCAGAAGGGAATATTTGGGAAACAGTGTGCATTTAAAGAATGTTCACCCATCCAATTTTGCCCATTAGACTTCTGTTAAAATCATTCCATTGCTGCTCCTTGGTTTGCTGTGTCTCACACAAATAGAAAATATATAAGTTACACATAGTTTCAGGCTATATCTGTGTGTTAATGCTGGGTTAGTGCTCAGAGTCTGTTGGAAGCACATGGCAGTATGATCTAAGGCCAGAAGAGATGATGGACTTACAAGAAAATAAAGGTCATGCTTTACTTTGAGAAAAAAATATTCAAGTGTTTACATATGCAGAAAGACACATACACACAAAATCAACTGCAAAAGAAAAATTTAAATAGCCATTAAGGAAATTATCAGTGTGACATGTTTTTGCTTTTCCTTTCTAATTTTCAAAACAATTCCATGACTAACCAAATAGAGATGATAAGTGTAAGAAGATATCATCCACGAATATGGTAATAACAGTTAAGAATATAATTTACCTTTTAAAGTTGATTAGTTAATTATAATATCCTTTTAAGCAATACTGCAAGAACATGAACATTCACAGAGTCAAACAATGGCAAAATATATATTTTAAAACCTACATGCAAATAATGCATTCTAGAAAAAATAAAGCAAAAGTAGCATTATCTTAAAAGGGCAAATTTTTCTTAATTTTTTTATTATGTTCAATTAGCCAACGTATATTATAACAGTAGTTTTTGATGTAGTGATCAACGATTCATCAGTTGCATACAACACCAAGTGCTCTACACAACACATGCCCTCCTTAATACCCATCACCGGGTTACTCCATCCTCCCACCCCACCTCCCTTCTGAAACCCTCAGTTTGGTCCCCAGAGTCAAGAGTTTTGTCTCCCTCTCTGATTTCTTCCCATTCAGTTTTCCCTCCCTTCCTCTATGGTCCTTTATGCTAATTTTATAAATTAACAGCTACATTTGTTCTCTTTGGCAAAAAATCTAAGAATTTTGGGGTGCCTGGGTGACTCAGACGGTTAAGTGTATGACTTTAGTTCAGGTCATGATCGCAGGCTCCTGAGATCGAGTCCCACATCAGGATCCCTGTTCCTCAGAAAGCCTGCTTCTCCCTCTCCCTCTGCTTGCCATTCCCCTTACTTGTGCTATCTCTCTGTCAAATAAATAAATCATAAGAACAAAAAAGAAATCTAAGAAATTCTTTTGGATTATAAACCATTTCCTACCAGGAAGCACTTAAGAAAACAACATATTTCTTTGATAAACACAGTCAATCTTTGAACAACATAGTTTAAACAGCACAGGTAACCACATATGTGGATATTTTTTTCAATACAGTAGAGCACTGGAAATGTATTTTCTCTTCCTTTTGATTTTCTTAATATTTTTTCTCTAACATTTTTGTAAGAATAAGGTACATATATAATACATAATATCCAAAATATGTGTTAACTGACTTTCTGTTATCATTAAGGCTTCTAGTCAACAACAGGAAGCTCTTTGTAGTTAGGATTTGGGGAGTCAAAGGTTTGAGGTAGATTTTCAACTGTTCAGGGGTCAGTGCCCATGACCCCTGTGTTTTTCAGAATTGTACTATATATACTTAGCCTCCACCTTCTCTCTTCTTTCATTCAGATAGGCCAATTCCTTCTGCATTTGGGACTTTGCACTCTATGCCAGACCTTTGCGTGGCTGCCTTCTCCTGGTCATTGTCCCTCTCCGCTGACCATGCTTCCCTGAGTATCTGAGCCAGCACAGCCTTTCACAGGCCATCCTTACCATAGTAGAGGGTTCTCCATTACCGCTCAGCACTCTGGGTTTTGGGGTTTTTTTGTTGTTGTTGTTTTTTCTTCTTAGAGCTCAGTACTATCAAAACTATTTACTTCTTTATTTATTGTTTATCTTCCTTCAACAAAATGTGAGCACTTGATAGCTGGGCTTGAAAAAAGCATGGAGGATATTAGGGAATCCCTTTCTGAAGAAATAAAATCCCCTTCTGGAGAAATAAAAGAACTAAAATCTAACCAAGTTATAATCAGAAAAGCTACTGATGATGTGCAATCAAAAGTCGAGGCTCTTACTGCTTCCATCTTACTGCTAGGATAAATGAGGCAGAAGAGAGAATTAGTGATATAGAAGACCACATGGTGGAGAATAAAGAAGCTGAGCAAAAGAGAGACAAACAACTATTGGACAATGAGGGGAGAATTAGAGATAAGTGATACCATAAGACAAATCAGTATTAGAATAATTGGGATCCCAGAAGAAGAAGAAAGAGAGAAGGGGGCAGAAGGTATATTGGAGCAAATTATAGTGGAGAATTTCCCTAATTTGGCAAAGGGAACAAGCATCAAAATCCAGGAGGCACAGAAAACCCCCCTCAAAATCAATAAAAATAGGTCCACAACCCATCTAATATAGTAAAACATACAAGTCTTAGTGATAAAGAGAAAATCCTAAAAGCAGCTCAGGACAAAAGGTCTGTAACATACATTGGTAGAAATACTAGATTGACAGCAGACCTATCCATAGAGAACTGGCAGGAAAGGACTGCCATGATATATTCAGAGCACTAAACAGGAAAAATATGCAGCCAAGAATACTATATCTAGCTAGGCTGTCACTGAAAATAGAAGAAGAGATAAAAACCTTCCAGAACAAACAAAAATGGAAAGATTTTGCAAACACCAAACCACTGCTACAGGAAATATTGAAAGGGGTCCACTAAGCAAAGAGAGAACCAAAAAGTAACAGACCAGAAAGGAACAAAGACAATATACAGTAACAGTCACTTTACAGGCAATACAATGGCACTAAATTCATATCTTTGAGTAGCTACCCTGAATGTAAATGGGCTAAATGCCCCAAGCAAAAGACACAGGGTATCAGAATGGATAAAAAAACAAGACCCATGGATATGCTGTCTACAAGAAACACATTTTAGGCCCAAAGACACCTCCAGATTAAAAGTGAGGTGGCGGGAAAAAATTTGCAAGCTAATGGACTTCAAAAGAAAGCTGGGGTGGCAATCCTTATATCAGAAAAATTAGATTTTATGCCAAAGACTATAATAAGAGATGTGGAAGGACACTATATAACATACTTAAAGGGCGTGTCCAACAAGAAGATATAACTATATTAAATATCTATATCCCTAACATAGAAGCAGCCAGTTACATAAACCAATTAATAACAAAATCAAAGAAACAAATCAATAATACGATAATAGTAGGGGATTTTAAAAACCCCCTTACTGAAATGGACACATCATCTAAGCAAAAGATCAACAAGGAAATAAAGGCTTTAAATGATACACTGGACCAGATGGACATCACAGATATATTTAGAGTATTCCATCCCAAAATAACAGAATACACATTCTTCTCTAGTGCACATGGAACATTCTCTAGAATAGATCACATCCTGAGTCACAAATCAGGTCTCAACCAGTACCAAAAGATTGGGATCATTCCCTGCATATTCTCAGACCACAATGCTCTGAAACTAGAACTCAATCACAAGAGGAAAGTTGGAAAGAACTCGAAACATGGAGGCTAAAGGTTGAATGGGTCAACCAGGAAATTAGAGAAGAATTTAAAAAATTCATGGAAACAAATGAAAATGAAAACACAACTACTCAAAATCTTTGGGACACAACAAAGGCAGTCCTAAAAAGAAAGTATATAGCAATACAAACCTTTCTCAAGAAACAAGAAAGGTCTCAAATACACAACCTAACCCTACACCTAAAGGAGCTGAAGTTAGAACAGGAAAGAAAGCCTAAACCCAGCAGGAGAAGACAAATAATAATGATCAGATCAGAAATCAATGAAATAGAAACCAAAAGAACATTACAACAAATCAAGGAAACTAGGAGCTGGTTCTTTGAAAGAATTAATAAGATTGATAAACCCCTGGCCAGACTTATCCAAAAGAAAAGAGAAAGGACCCAAATTAATAAAATCACAAATGAAAGAGGAGAGATCACAACCAACACCAAAAAAAAAAAAAAACAAAGAAATATAAGAATATATTATGAGCAACTATATACCAGCAAATTTGACAATTGGGAAGAAATGGATGCATTCCTAGAGTCATAACAACTGCCAAATTTGAACCAGGAAGAAACAGAAAACCTAAACAGACCCATAACCAGTAAGGAGATTGAAGCAGTCATCAAAAATCTCCTAAGAAACAAGAGCACAGGGCAAGATGGCTTTCCAGGGGAATTCTACCAAACATTTAAAAGAGAATTAATACCTATTCTCTTGAAACTGTTCCAAAAAATAGAAATGGAAGGAAAAATTCCAAACTCATTTTAAAGGGCAAGCATTACCTTGATCCCAAAAACATACAAAGACCCCATCAAAAAGGAGAATTACAGAAAAATATCCTTGATGAACACGGATGCAAAAATTCTCACCAAAATACAAGCCAATAGGATCCAACAGTACATTAAAAGGATTATTCACCATGAACAAATGGAATTTATTCCTGAGCTACAAGGTTGATTCAACATCTACAAATCAATCAATGTGATATAATACATTAGAACAAGAACCATATGATACTCTCAATAGATGCTAAAAAGCATTTGACAAAGTACAGCATCCTTTCTTGATCAAAAGTCTTCACAGTGTAGGGATAGAGGATATATACCTCAATATCATCAAAGCCATCTGTGAGAAACCCACAACGAATATCATTCTCAATGGGAAAAACTGAGAGCTTTTCCCCTAAGGTCAGGAACATGACAGGGATGTCCACTATCACTACTGCTATTCAACACAGTACTAGAAGTCCTAGCCTCAGCAATCAGACAACAAAAAAAATAAAAAGCATCCAAATTGGCAACGAAGAGGTCAAACTCTCACTCCTTGCAGATGATATGATACTTTATGTGGAAAACCCAAACGACTCCTCCACAACAAAACTGCAAGAACTCAAACAGGAATTCAGTAAAGTATAAGGATATAAAATCAATACTCAGAAATCAGTTGCATTTCTATACACCAACAGCAAGACAGAAGAAAGAGAAATTAAGGAGTCAATCCCATTGACAATTGCACCCAAAACCATAAGATACCTAGGAATAAACCTAACCAAAGAGAGAAGGAATGTGTACTCAGAAAACTATGAAGTACTCATGAAAGAAATGGAGGGAGACACAAAGAAATGGAAAAAAATTCCATGCTCATGGATTGGAAAAACAAATATTGTGAAAATGTCTATGCTACCTAAAGCAATCTACACATTTAACACAATCCCTATCAAAATACCATCACTTTTTTTTCAAAGAAATGGAACAAATAATCCTAAAATTTATATGGAAGCAGAAAAGACCCTGCATAGCCAGAGCAATGTTGAAAAAGAAAACCAAAGTGGGTGGCATCAGAATTCCAGACTTCAAGCTCTGTTACAAAGCTGTAATCAAGACAGTATGGCACTGGCACAAAAACAGACACATAGATCAATGGAACAGAATAGAGAGCCCAGAAATGGACCCTCAACTCTATGGTCAACTAATCTTTGACAAAGCAGGAAAGAATGTCCAATGGAAAAAAGTCTCTTCAACAAATGGTGTGAGGAAAATTGGACAGCCACATGCAGAAGAATGAAACTGGATCATTTCCTTACACTGCACAGAAAAATAGACTCAAAATAAACGAAAGACCTCAATATGAGACATGAATCAATCAAAATCCTTGAGGAGAGCACAGGCTGCAACCTCTTTGACCTCAGCCACAGCAACTTCTTCCTAGAAACGTCACCAAATACAAGGGAAGCAGGGCAAAAATGAACTACTGGGACTTCACTAAGATCAAAAGCTTTTGCACAGCAAAGGAAATAGTCAACAAAATCAAAAGACAACTGACAGAATGAGAGAAGATATTTGCAAATGACTTATCAGATAAAGAGCTATTATCCAAAATCTATAAAGAACTTATCAAACTCAACATCCAAAGAACAAATAATCCAATCAAGAAATGGGCATAAGACATGAACAGACATTTCTGCAAAGACGACACGCAAATGGCCAAAAGAGACATGAAAAAGTGCTCAACATCACTCAGAATCAAGGAAATACAAATCAAAACCACAGTGAGATATCACCTCACACCAGTCAGAGTGGCTAAAATTAACAAATCAGGAAACGACAGATGTTGGCGAGGATGCGGAGAAAGGGGAACCCTCCTACACTGTTGGTGGGAGTGCAAGCTGGTGCAGACACTCTGGAAAACAGTATGGAGGTTCCTCAAAAAGTTGAAAATAGAGCTACCCTACAACCCAGTAATCGCACTACTGGGTATTTACCCTAAAGATACAAAGGTAGTGATCCAAAGGGGCACATGCACCCAAATGTTTATAGCAGCAATGTCCACAATAACCAAACTATGGAAAGAACCTAGATGTCCATCAACAGATGAATGGATAAAGAAGATGTGGTATATATACACAATGGAATACTATGCAGCCATCAAAAGAAACAAAAACTTGCCATTTGCAATGAAGTGGATGGAACTAGAGGGTATTATGCTAAGCGAAATAAGTCAATCAGAGAAAGACAATTATCATATGATCTCTCTGATATGAGGAATTTGAGGGGTAGGGCAGGGGGTCGTGGGAGGTAGGGAGGGAAAAAACGAAACAAGATGGGATCAGGAGAGAGACAAACCATAAGAGACTCTTAATCTTGTGAAAGAAACTGGGGTGGGGGGAGTGATAGTGTGGCTGGGTTATGGACACTGGGAAGGGTATGTGTTATAGTGAGTGCTATGAAATGTGTAAGCTTGATGATTCTCAGACCTGTACCCCTGGGACAAATAATACATTATATTTACAATACATTATATGTTAATTTAAAAAATGTGAGTACTTGAGGGAATGTTGTTGTCCAAAATGCTCCCTGGAGCAGCACAACACACTACATGGTTGAATGGTTTTCAAATGAACCATTCTGTATCCCATAAGACTGAGCTTTACCGGG
Organism: Ailurus styani; assembly: GCA_002007465.1. NCBI lineage: Eukaryota > Metazoa > Chordata > Mammalia > Carnivora > Ailuridae > Ailurus > Ailurus styani. The sequence goes on from LNAC01000896.1 coordinate 289,057, forward strand.
CACCTGGGTGGCTCAGTGGGTTAAAGCCTCTGCTTTTGGCTCAGGTCATGATCTCAGCGTCCTGGGATCGAGGCCCGCATAGGGCTCTCTGCTCCGCAGGGAGCCTGCTTCCTCCTCTCCCTGACTCTATGCCTGCCTCTCT
>LNAC01000896.1:289228-332548 GCA_002007465.1 Ailurus styani
ACTTGTAATCTCTCTCTCTGTGTCAAATAAATAAATAAAATCTTAAAAAAAAAAAAAAGACTGAGGTTTACTGTTCCCCCGCAGACTCAGCACTTTGTAAAAAAAATTAAAAATATAAAAAATACTGAGATAAACAGAAAGAAGTGTTTACCAATGTTCGCAATGAATAATGCCTTTTTTGCTGACAAAATTTTGAAAGCCACTAATTTTATCTGAATATTAAGTGTGTAAATTTCTCTTATAACCAAAACTCAATATGAACCTGAATCACTGTATCCCTCCCATCACATTATGCAGGCTCAGCCTCCTCTTCCATTACCCAGGAGACAAGCTGACAAAGTACAAAGTTTTAGTTTTGTTTTTTTCTTGGTGGGAAAATAATGATACAATGGATAATGTATGTCCTCATTTCAGCCAACATTAAATCATGGACCTGTATGCTCTAACAGTTTGTAGGCCTCTCTTGTCTAGTGTCTATAGTATATATAAACTTTGTTTGAAAAAATAAATTTAGTATTATTAAAAGACAATGAGTATAAAAATGTGGCCTCATTCTACAAAAAACACACATTGTATCTCACTAGAAAAAGTTGATTAGAATTTCACACCCTATTCCCTATTTAAAAAAGTATTTTCAGGCTCCTGGTTAAGTTAAGTTAGAGGCACTCTATTTTCCACAAGCCATGAACTCATGTCAATTATCTCTTCCCCAGCTCAGGTGATTTACCTGGTCTTCCTGGAATACATATTTCAAATATTTCAAGTGGTCTTTACTATCCCCTCATATGCAATTTCCAGAGGCTTATCCAATTTCTGCTTACTGCAAAAGCACATTAGCTTCTCAGTTTCTGAGCAGTCATGAAAAGTGGAAGATTGAACAAATATGCCTTTTTCTTCTCTGTCACAATTCTCATAAAATGATAATAAATAGTAAATACAGGTAAAAACCTCTAACTAAGTAGAGCATGAGAAGACCATCAGTATAAGGTAAGAGGGAAATAAATTTCTTGAAAGAAAGAGAAGCAGCAGCAAAGTTGGTCTGAGAAAAAAATGTCTTTGAGTTTTAAGGTGGATATAATCCAGAAGGAGCAAGTTGGTCTGACAAAAACCCAGAAAGCTTCAGTATCAGAATGGCCAGATACTAAAGAAAGTGGGATTGACCTGAGACAGAAAATATGAAGATGCACTGCACGGAAAAGTCGACCAACCCCCTGTTTCTCCTCATCCAGAATGCAAGAAATACTCAGCAGTTACATGATTTCCTCAGAAACAAAATAATGTGAAAGAAATTCTATTGAGGAGAACATTAATAGTTCCCAAGCAAAGACCTATAACTTCTGGAATTTGGGGACAATCTCCATAAAAGCTGGTACCCCAACTAAGCACATGAACATGAGGCCCAGATGGAGGGAGGTCAGCTCCACCCAGAAGGGAGAGTTTCCAAGCAACAATTTTCCAGTGAGCAGATATTTTAGGCAGAAACCCTAGGAAGCATCCTCAAAGAAATTTATAAAATATTCAATCCATAAAACAAGAAGAGCATGTTAATGAAAAAAGAAAAAAGAAACAAAAAACCTTTCTCCTGAAAATTTATAGAAATTATGAAATAAATATTACTTTAAAATAAATGGAGGGCCATGTGAGACTACAAACTCAGCACAGGACTCTGCTTGAGATTCTCTCTCCCTCTGCTCCTTCCCCTGCTCATTCATGCTCTCTCTGTCTCTCAAACAAACAAATACATACATACATAAATAAAATCCTTTAAAAAATAAAATGAATGGGAATTTTGACAAAAATGTGGAAATGAGAGAAGTAAATGTAAAACAGAGATGATCTCAACAAATAGTCCAAAGTAAAAACCAATAGGCATTCCATAAGTAAAGGATGGAGAAAATCAAAACAATAATATCTGAGAAATACTATAGCTGAAATCCAACTGTGATCTTCACTCACTTCTCATCAAGTTGTAATTTGGATCCTCATCCTCTTTTCTGTCTCTGTCAACATTTCATGGCTAGAACGTGTATTCTTCAATCAATGATCTACTTTATATTAATTAGACAGGTTCTCTATATCAAATATCTCCATAAAACCTCATTATTAAATGCTTTCCTTCTAAAAATATTATACATATATGTATACATATACATATTCAATATACAAATGCATGTGCTATATGAAAAACATTTTATATATAAATCTCCTTATAACTCTGTCTATATATTTTTGCAAAAATGCATATTTTAATAAATTAATGAAATTCAAAATATTTATAACAGTTAATTATTTGCAATGTATAGTTGTGAGCATCTCATTAAAAGCAAATTACTTAGGCATAACAGATGATGAATGCTGAAGTTGCATGTTTTTTTGTGGTCTGAACTGGAATCCTTCTCCACCATTTACTCCTGTTGATTCATTAATCTTTGCTGTTCTTAGTTCTCTAATCCTCCTTAAAAGGGGTATTCCTGTTAAGTTTCTATATATAATATGTAAACAATGTATAATGTGTAAACAAACATGTATATACACATCTATAAACATATATATTTATGTTTTATTTAAAATAATCTTTAAAACTTTATGCTATGAAGGTAGATGTCAATCCTTTATTTTTTAAGTTCATTTTTGAAGCCTTACTGAGAAAGGGAAGAGAGAAAAAAAAAGATTATAACAAAACTATTATTAAGCTTCAGTACCCCTGGAAGCTGTCAGTGTAAGCCTCTTTCCACATGTATATGCATGCAGAACTCATTTTCATGTCAATTCAATCATAGAATAAATGTTTCTACTTTAAAAACATTAAATTTTAGCTATCTGAATGCAACTAAAGGACATAACCAAGATAAAAGGTTTCTGAATATTTTCCCACAAAAATATGGTAACTTTTAAAAAGAAATATTTCTAATATTAAAAAGGAAAAAATACTAAGATATTGACCAAACTATCTTTTGGACTCCACATTTCTATTTTATACCTCAGTATTGACTGTAAGGTATGAAAATTGAGAAAACTGTCAGTTATAATTCTTCCCAACTTCCCATCTCTTACCTTCCAATACTATGTTTGGAAATTCATCATTATTTCTACTTTGTCAAATTTATAACATTTAAGTTGTTCTCTAATAAGATTTCCCCCCAGAATTTTAAGGTTATTCATATACTACCAGTCATTTTAGCACAATTCAGTTTGAACATCCTGAGGTGGATTGCATTTCATTTTTAAGCACTATTTTTCCCTTCAGAAGGGCACATGAATGCAGGGTTTTAGAAAAACATTTATTAATTTTTTTCAATTGTGAAATGTAATATATACACAGAAAAATACTGAAATCATGAAGTATAATAAGTAAGTAAGTTCTACATCCTTATAACCATTTCAAAAAACAGGCCAGAACCCTAACCCAAGATATCTTTCTCTTTTCTTTTTTATCTACAATAGTGACAAAAATGATAACCATTTATTGATTTTTTATATATTCTGTCATTTATATACATATCTCTACGATATTATTTGTTTTTATGTTTTAGAATTGTATACAGATTGAACCATGTTGTTTTGAGTCTTGCTTCTTTCACTGAAACATGAAAGACTTACTCTGTGTTATTCTGTGAAGTGGTAATTTGTTTCCATTGGTCTTTAGTATTCCACTATATGACCATGCAGCTTACTCATCCACTCTATTTTTGATGGTTATGTTTGCTGATTCCAATTCTTATCATGCACAGTGCTGCCGTGAACATTCTTCTATATCTATCCTGGTATCCTGTTTGGGTTATAGATATGCATTACTTTCACTTAACTAGATAATGCCAATGCTAACCAGAGTGGCTGTACAGATTTACACACCCACAGAGAAGTGTACAAGAGATTCTGTCAGTCCACATCCTTAAAACCACACAGCATTGATCTTCCTGTCACAAATGAAATTGAACAGCTGTTTAATTCATTCACTGGCTATTTGGATTTTTTTCTATGCAAGGTGCCATTTTCCTCCTGGTCATCTTTTTCTTACTGTTCCTTCTATTCAAAAATTAACAATTAGTTGGGTTAATTCCTTCTTATCTTTTTAGAATTCCAATACAGAAAGTTCATTTTGGTTTTTTGTTTTGTTTTGTTTTAGAGAGAGAGTGGGGGAGCGGGGGAAGGGCAAAGAGAGAATCTGAAGCAACTCCATGTCCAGCATGAACCTGACACAATGCTCGATCTTACAACTCTGAGATCATGAGCTGAGCCAAATTCAAGAATTGAACGCTGAACCGACTGAGCCACCCAGGCACCACTAAATAGATTTTTTTAAATTAATTTGTCAGGGTTATTTAGTTCTTGTCATGACAAGGCTGATCCAAATAACCTTCAGGAGAAAACTCCTTTTTTGTTCTCTGGAAGCTCAGAATCTTAAGCTAAATGTTGTGAAATTTCACAATGATCTGTCCCAGCACAGGCTTTTGTGCAGGGTGTTTGGTGGAATCTTTCATTCTGAAGGCTCATATCTTTGGATTCTAATATAGTTGATCCATATAATTTGCAGATTCCATATTTAAAAATTGGCCTACTCACTAAAATTTATTTGGAGCCTCCAAATCAACACTCGGGCACTTTGCGGTTATTCACGGAAAGGCACAGAATTGCTGGACACAAACATTCCCAGTCAAACAAAGCAAAGCTCTGGCTTCTTGTTTCCATTCTCAAGTCCTTTCCTCAGTTTATTTAAGGCCATGTTTTACACATTTTTGTGCTTTTTCTTGATGATTTAACTGTTTAAAAAGTCTTCCCAGCATCATGCTCAAATGTTGTCTGGTGTTCCTAAATGCAAGGCTGTGATGTAGTTCATGGAAAAAATACATGTGTTAAAAAAGCTTCATTCATGCATGAGTTATAGTGCTGTTGGCTAGGAGTTCAATTAGTGTTAATGAATCAATAAGGTACATCCAGAAAAAAAAGAACTTCACCAATCCATGAGACCATTCCAGAAAGTGCCAAAGTAACATCTACAATGCATGATGAAGCTACAGAAAAGATAAGAAAATGTGGCTAAATTTGTGAATTCATGAGGTTATGACCCATTTTTGAAAAAGCATAGTGGACGACATTATCATGAAGCTGAAAGCAAAGAAACTTACAGTCATAGTATCAGGATCAGGAAAATGCTAAACTTTTCTCAGATAGTGCTAGCTCGCTTGGACATTTCAAAAGGTAATGTGGCATGAAAAATGTGAAACCTACCATGAAGCAATTTCTACATGTCAAAGACCCAACAGTGTCAAAGACCCAAAGACCATTTTTTATTCAGGAAAGGGTTTATGGAGGAGTGGGCCTTCAATAGCGAAAGAGACCTAACATAAATGGTGTTTCTGTTTCTGTCGATAGAACTTTTGTGACCAGAGGCTTGCAAGTACTCAACCCTATATTTCCCCAAGGAGCCAAAGTTCAGTCCTCACTAATTCAGTGTCTGCGGTAACTTTTACAACATTACTATGGTGAATTCTAAGGATCTACATGTGTAGCAGAAGTTCCAGCTAAAACTAAACTTTACAATTCCCCTTCCAGGTTGAGCAAGATATAATATCATCTCATACCTAATACTATGAATTAGAAAGAAAATAAAAAGTATTTAAGATGGATAGAAGAGATCTTTACTAGCTCCAATTCAGGAAAAGACTGACTTAAGGTTGTATAGGAAACGGAGATAAAAAGAGAAGGATAAAACTTGTCTATCACGAGACCACAGAGAGCCTACAATGTGGAAAAACACCTTGGGTATTTCAGAACATCATCTATACAATGATCAGTGTCAATAAACTGAGAGTTCATGAATCTGTTACTGAACTCAAACTTGTCCATGCACCCAGTGCACAGTAACCCAAGGTCTGAAATACCGATTCTGAAACAAAGAGAGCTTTATTATCAGAAGGGCAGCCCAACAAGAAGGCACTTCTTGTTGCACTGTTGCAACAAGCTGTGTTGCACTGTTGAATCTAGGGACAACTTATGTACGTGAAAGCAGGGTAAGAGGTTTCTTGAAATCTTCATGGGGGGGTGTACGTCCAATGATAACAAGGTGCCATTTGGCACCTGGTATGATCAGATACCCGTTAGGTTTCTATAATCAGTGGGTAAACAGGAAGTAGGGGTAAAAAAGGCAAAATTAGTGCTTGATCAAGCATGAGGTTGAGAGGTACATAAAATATAATTAAGTAGGGAACAAAACAGAACATGGAACTAAGTTAATAATGCAACTAATACAACTAGAGTTCTGCATATGCTTTCAAAAAGGTCCAGGAACCAAGAGTCCAGCTTCAAATCCATAATCATAATTGATTGGAATCAATACAGGGAAGGATCAATGACTAGCTCATTATCCTAATGGCATATGTGACTTGTGTTTGCTATCAATGTAGCAACATATAGAAAGGAATATTTCTGTTGCCTCTTGCAGAGGGGGAAAACAATTTGAGTCCACTGAGGGGGAGTAAGATGAGTGTCAACAGAGTATTTGAGGAAATTGAGAAGAGTTAGCCTGGGGAAAAGAGCTTTTGGAGGCACATGAAGGACATCTTAAAGTATCTGAGCATGTAGTACACCGTGTATCTAACACTTATTTTTATTTCTTAAGACAGCAGAACTAGAAGCAACGGTTGAGAAGTTACAAAGAGGAAAATTTCAACTAACTGTTGCAGCTATGTTGACACATAAATTCATTCAATATTGAAACTGGATGCACTGAGGCATTCTGTGTTTCCCTTCATTGCCATAATTAATCAGAAATAGAACAGTGCTTTGTCAGGGAGGCTGTGCAGGGAATTTTTCTTTGGGCACAAAGATGTACCAAATGATGCTTAAGTTCCTCCTACCTCTAATTCTCCAAAACAGTGTGTATTACCCTCGTTATGAAATGTATTAATAAAACTAAATAAATAAACAATTAAGTAATAAACAATGTGAATGAGCAGAAAAAATGTCAATTAGATAAATATGACCTTTAATAAAACCCACTTGCTTTATATAAGTAATTTGCCATGGGGTCTTGCTACATTATTTGGAATAAATAAACAACCCTTCTTTTAAATACAATTCAGTAGAGAACTATAAAACAAAACAGCATTGAACAATGTAGAGCAAGAGTAACCACAGGGACAATTGGGAAAGGGAAGGGGAGGGAAGGGGAGGGGAGGGAAGGAAAAAGGAAAGGAAAGGGAAAGAAGAAAGAAAGAAAGAAAGAAAGAAAGAAAGAAAGAAAGAAAGAAAGAAAGAAAGAAAGCAAGCACAGGATTAATTAAATTACAAATGCAATCACCTCCCAGGAAACTAAACACAGGCTACAGAACAAATAGTCATTCACCAATAATTGCATTTAATTAGTCATTCTAGAAGTTTAAGAGATTGGTCCTCTGAAGTTAAACAGAACTAAATTAATATACTCGTGCCACCATGTCTGGTTTTGTATCCTCATCTCTAACAATGACAACATCTTGGTTTTTTCATTTGTGAAAACAAATAAATAATAATAATAACATCTCATTGAGTTGCTATAAAGATTATATTAGACAATTAATGTAAAGGACTGAGTATATACCAAGAACAGAGTATAACCACTGAAAATGTTAGTAAAAATAGCAACATCAATAACAGTACTGTCATCATCCTATCAGGCTGGGGATAACAGAAGTGATTTCATTAAGAAGACAGCTTAAGAGCAGGCTATTGAAGAAAGGCTAAGCATTAGATATGAAATAGTGGTAAAGGAATATTCATGGGAACCAACATACTGTAGGGGATAAAACTCAAAGATAGCATGTAAGACAAGACATAGTTTTTTGTTTTGTTTTGTTTTGTTTTGTTTTGTTTTTTACAAGACACGATTTGACTGCTAATCTGATGACCAATTCTATGAAAGTATAATTAATGAAGACCCTAGTCTTCCATTGGCCAGATAAAAAAGATTTATTCTTCACTGACTCTGTCCATTCTCTAATAGCCCACAGTTGTCAAATCAGCAAGTCTTTTCTGCTTACCCATAAAAATTTTTTTAATTTTAACTTAAAAAATATATATATATATTTTAAGATTTTATTTATTTATTTAACAGAGAGAGAGAGATTACAAGTAGGCAGAGAGGCAGGCAGAGAGAGGAGGAAGCAAGCTCCCCACCGAGCAGGGAGCCCGATGTGGGGCTCGATCCCAGGACCCTGAGATCATGACCTGAGCCAAAGGCAGAGGCTTTAACCCACTGAGCCACCCAGGCGCCCCTTAAAATATATTTTTAAAACATTGACTACCTGTCATCATCACCATGACCGCCACCATTCTGGACAAAGAAATCCTCATTTCCCACTTTAATGCGATTTTTGAAACAAATTAGGCTAAGAAAAAGAAAGGTATCCAAAATTTGCAAATCAAAAAGGAATTCACCTCATCCTTTCGATGTCATGCAGGATCATTATTTAACAAGACTACACAAGGAATATTTAGTTTTGACCAAGATGGCCTTAGATTCCTGTCAGCTTGACTAAACATTAGACAGGCTTCTTCCTGAGTCTAGGCCCCTGACCTCGCTTTTCATAGAACATTTACTGCAGAAAAGTTGTCACTGTAAATCCCTTCCCTGTCTGTTTTGTGATGTATGTAAAAGATTTTTTAAAGCCTCTAGCCAGTTTTATGACCCAGGAATATTTTTCTCAAGGACCTGGGAGCCATTCCTTTGAAATGTAAATTTGAGGAAGGCAGAGCCTTTTTCTCTCAGTCCCTGTGGGAGTCCCAGTCCCTGAAGTTAGCAGGCTAACTTCAATGAACATCAATTAGCAAAAACAGCAGGCCTAATCACAGACAAAACATTTGAAAACTCAGGGATAACATATTCCATTGATCAACCTCTCCACTAACATCCTCTAGTATTTTTCCACTCATTTACCTCAGAATTAAAAACTCCCCTACTTTCTGTTTCAGTAGAGCTAAGTTCAGACTTTGACTTTAGCTCTGGCTCTCTACCCTATTGCAATAGCCTTGAATAAAGTTTTCCTGTCTGTTTAACTTTGGTGCAAATTTTGCTTTGCCATTCTCCAAAGGAATGTATATGTCATTGATTTTATTACATTTTGTTACAGCTCAGACACTATGAAGATACATAGATTTCTCTTGCTGATTTCTCTCTGATAGAAAAGAGGACCTAAAAGATTTTAAAATTTTATAAATAATAAAAATCTCAGTAAGTTTAAAAAATGTAAAATCTAAAGTACAGGTCTGGTAAAAACTCACAAAACTAGCAGTAGAAGAGAAGACTTTCCAAAACCTAATAAAGACATCTAAAAAATCTTATAGCTAACATTGTACTTAATGATGAAAGACTGAATTTTTGTCCCTAATAACAGGAAGAAGACAAGAATGTATGCTCTCACCACTTCTATACAACCTTGCACTGAAGGTTCTAGCCAGTGCAATGAGACAAGAAAAAAAGAAATAAACAGTCATCAAAATTAGAAAGATGTAAAACTGTCTTTAGTTAGAGATGACACACTTGTCAATATAGAAAACCCTATGGAATCTAGGAATCAAGTACTAGAACTGATAAGTGAATTTAGCAGAGTTACAGGACTCAAGATCTATATTCTAAAATCAACAGTATTGGGGCACCTGGGTGGCTCAGTCGGTTAAGCGTCTGCTTCAGCTCAGGTCATGATCCCAGGGTCCTGGGATCGAGACCCACATTGGGCTCCCTGCTTGGCAGGAAGCCTGCTTCTCCCTCTCCCACTCCCACTGCTTGTGTTCCTTCTCTTGCTATCTCTCTGTCAAACAAACAAACAAACAAACAAATAAAATCAACAGTATTTCTATGCAGTAGTAACAGACAAGTGAAAATTTTAAAATATCATTTATAATAGTACCAAAAACACCAAATACTTAGGGATAGATCTTCTACAAGATGTGAAAAACCTATACACCGAAAACTCCAAAACTTTGCTAGAAGGAATTTAAGATGACCTAAATAAATGAAGACAAATATGTTTATGAGACCCCCCAAAAAAATCCTTATTGTCAAGAAAGTACTTCTCTCCAAACTGACCTAATGCCACCCCAATAAATATCACACCAGCCTTTTTTTTTTTTTAATTTTTTCACCAGGAGTTGACAAATGTATTCTAAATTTCTAACAGAAATGCAAAGGGCCTAGAATGCCATAACTTTGGGGAAAAAAACTGTGGACTCTTATCATCTTTAGCTCTTAATATTTTCCTCTCTTGTCTCTTCAATCCTTTCTTCTATCCCGTTTTCCCAGTCTTCTCTTTTTGTAATTCCTAAATGACATATGTTAAATATTCTCTTATATTTTTCTTATATGCATCCAATTTCCTTATTCTCATACTAATAAAAAACTTATTTCTATTTGACATCTTTTAGTATTGACATACAGAGAGAGCTCAGAAAACTGATTTTTGTGCATACAGAACAAAATAAAAACCTCTTTATCCCTGAGAATATAAAATTAAAAATATAAGAACAGAGGGTAGATTTTTTTTTATTTTTCTCAGTGTTCCAAGATTCATTGTTTATTCACCACACCCAGTGCTCCATGCCCTCCTTAAAACCCACCATAAGGCTCACCCATCCCTCCACCCCTCTCCCCTCCATAACCCTCAGTTTGTTTCTCAGAATCCACAGTCTCTCATCTTTTGTCTCCCCCTCTGATTGACACCAATTCACTTTTCCTTTCCTTCCCCTGAGTGAAATAAGTCAAGCAGAGAAAATCAATTATCATATGGTTTCACGTACTTGTGGAACATAAAAGGGTAGATATTTTAAAATTGTGAAATAGGTGGTGGGATTATAAGGGCAACTAACCATATCTTACATAGTGAGGAATCATCACATTAGCCATACTGGAGGGTACAAGGACAAATGACCTAGTTCTTTTGTACAGAGTTACAGAAATAATCAATAAAAAAGAAAGAATAATTTGGAGTTCTAGGCATTCAATCAGGAGTCCTTCATACATATTGGGGAAAAAAAAGCAAAAAACAATATAACTCAAAAATAGAGGAAATAGGTAGGGGAAGCATAACAGTGAGAAACCCTCTCTCTCACAGCAAGAATCTATACAAAATGCCAATGCTCCTAGATAAAGAAGTAACTATAAAAGAATAGCATTGAGGTGCCTGGGTAGTTCAGTTGGTTAAGGATCCACCTCTTGATTTTAGTTCAGGTCATGATGTCATAGTTGTGGGATCAAGCTCTGCCTCAGACTCCATGCTCAGCAGGGAGCAGACTCCCTGCTTGAGATTCTCTCTCCCTCTCCCTCTGCCTCTCCCTGGTGCTCTCTCTTTCTCTCTCTAAAATAATAAATAAATACATATTTTTTTTAAAAAATAGGATCATTACCATTATGGAAGTAATTACAAGAATTAAAAACAAAGTGTTGAAAGTTTTATTTATTTTATGGGAGGATTGTTTGTGGACAGAAGTATTACATAAATATTTTTAATATGCATTTCTGTATTATAATGTATATCATCATGTGAATATACAGGTTCAATATTAAGAACTGAATTGAAATAATTTATATCTATTTTTCAATAAACCAAACTAGGTATTATACATACTTGAATAGAAAAAAATATGGTTTTCAAAAATAAATAAAATACAGTGTTCCAATAGGAAATAAATTCAATAAAATGATACTGTAAAGAACAACTCAAACTCAACACCCAAAAAACAGATAATCATGTCAAAAAATGGGCAGAAGACATGAACAGATACTTCACCAAACAAGACATACAGATGGCCAACAGACACATGAAAAATGTTCATCATCACTAGCCATCAGGGAAACTCAAATCGAAACCACATTGAGATACCACCTTACACCAATTAGAATGGCCAAAATCAACAGGACAGGAAACAACAAGTGTTGAAAATGATATGGAGAAAGGGGAACCCTCTTACACTGTTGGTAGGAATCCTAGTACAGCCATTTTGGAAAACAGTGTGGAGATTCCTCAAAAAATTAAAAATAGAACTACCCTATGACCCCACAATTGCACTCCTGGGTATTTACCCCAAAGATATAGATGGAGTGAAAAGAAGGGCCATGTGTACCCCAATGTTCACAGCAGCAATGGCCACAATTGCCAAACTGTGGAAAGAGCCAAGATGCTCTTCAACAGACAAGTGCATAAAGAAGATATGGTCCATATATACAATGGAATATTATGCAGCCTTCAGAAAGGATGAATACCCATCTTTTGTATCAACATGGATGGGACTGGAGGATATTATGTTGAATGAAATAAATCAAGCAGAGAAAGTCAATTATCATATGGTTTCACTTACTTGTGGAACATAAGGAATAAAATGGAGGACATTAGGAGAAGGAAAGGAAAAGTGAATTAGGGTAAATCAGAGGGGGAGACAAAAGATGAAAGAATGTGGATTCTGAGAAACAAGCAGGGATTTGGAGGGGAGGAAGGTGAGGGGATGAGTGAGCCTGGTGGTAGGTATTAAGGGGGGCACACATTGCATGGAGCACTGTGTGTGGTGCATAAGCAATGAATCTTGGAACACTGAAAAAAATAAAATTAAGATGTTGAAAATTTAAAAAATAAATAAAAGTCATAAATAATAATCAGAATTTCATATATATACAATAATGTTGCTTCCTCTGATAAGTAGAAAAATAAATGTTCAACAACGAGGAAGTTGTTAAATATATTATGAAATACTATGCAGATCTTTAAAGTCATGTTTCTGAAAAACTTTAGATGACATAAGAATAAAATGATTATCTGGTAGCTGGTAAAAAAAAAAGTCACTACCAAAATTTATGTATACATAATACCTTAGTTAATACTTATTTTTCTCAAATTATTGCAAAGAACAGGCAGAATACCCCAACATAATAAAGGCCAGATATGAAGAATGCACAGCTAACCTCATACCCAACAGTGAAAAACTGAGAGCTTTTCCTCTAAGATCAGGGAGAAGAAAAGGACGTCCATTCTTACTACATTTATTCGACATAGTCTTAGCAACAGCAACCAGATAAGAAAAAGAAATAAAAGACATCCAAATTAGTAAGGATGAAGTTAAAATTTCATTATTTGTATATGACATGATACTTTCTATATTTATATACATAGAAAGCCTCAAGAATCCACAAAAAAACTATTAGAAGTAATCAGTGAATTCAGTAAAGTTGCAGCATACAAAATTAATATACACAAATTTGTTGTGTTTCTATACACCAATGACAAAGTAGCAGAAAGTGAAATTTAAAAAAAAAATTTCCATTCACAATTGCACCAAAAAGAATGAAATACTTAGAAATAAACTTAACCATGGAAGTGAAAGATCTTTACTCCTGAAAACATAAAGTTTTGTTGAATTAAATTAAAGACAACACAAATAGAAAAACATACCATGATCAATTTGAGAATTAATATTCTTAAAATGTTCACACTATCCAAAGCAATTTACAGATTCGATGCAATCCTTATCAAAATACCACAGTATTCCCCTCTGGGGGCCTCCGAGAAAAGTATTTTTACATATTTCTCCCTTTTTTATTGACTTGTTAATAAAGGGCTTATAGTTAAAAAAAAATACCACGGCATTTTTCACAGAACTAGAAAAAGTAATAATAAAATATGTATGGAACCACAAAAGACCCCAAACAGCCAAAGCAATCTTGAAAAAGAACAACAAATGAAGATATCACCATCCCAGATTTCAAGATATACTACAAAGCTATAGTAACCAAAACAGTATGATACTGACACAGACAGACACATTGATCAATATGAGAACCCAAAAATTAACCCACACTTACATAGTCAATTAAACTAGGACAAAGAAGGCAAGAATATACAATGGGGAAAAAGCAGTCTCTTCAACAAATGGTGTTGGGAAAACTGGACAAAATAATCAAACTGTACTACTTTCTTATACCATACACACAAAAAAAATTCAAAGTGGATTAAATACCTAAATGTGAGACCTGAACCCTTAAAACTCCAAGCAGAAAATGTGGATAGTAATCTCTTTGACATCAAACATAGAAATATTTTTCGACATATGTCTCCTCAGGCAAGGGAAAGGAAAGCAAAAACAAACAACTGGGACTATCTCAAAATGAAAAGCTTTTGCACAGCAAGGGAAACCATCATCAAATCTACTGAATGGGAGAAGATATTTGCAAATGATATATCTGATAAGGGGTTAATATGCAAAACAGATAAAGAACTTACACAACTCAACACCAAAAAAACCATGGTCTAATTAAAAATGGGCAGAGGACCTGAATAGACCTTTTTTTTCAAAGAAGACATGTAGATGGCCACCAGACACATGAAAAGATACTTCATATCAGTCATCATTAGGAAAATAAAAGTCAAAACCACAATGACATATCACTTTACACCTGTCAGAATGTCTAATACAGAAAATATAAGAAATAACAAGTGTTGGTAAGGATGTGGAGAAGAAAAAGAAACCCTCCTGCACTGTTGGTGGGAATGCAAATTGGTGCAGCCACTGTGGAAAACAGTAAGGAGTTTCTTCAAAAAATTAAAAATAGGAACACCATATCATCCAGTAATTCCTCTACTGGGTATTTACCCAAAGAAAATAAAAACACTAATTTGAAAAGCTATATGCACCCATGTTGATTGCAGCATTATTTATAAGAGCCAAGATGTAAAAATAACCCAAATGTTCATCAATAGATGAATGGATAAAGACCTGGTATATATATATACAATAAGATATTCCTCAGCCATAAGAAAGAATGAGATCTTGCCATTTGCAACAACATGGATGGATGTTGAAGGTATTATGCTAAGTGAAATAAGTCAGACAGAGAAAGACAAACGCCACTTGGTTTCACTTAAATGTGGTATCTAAAAAACAAAACAAATGAAGGAACAAATGAAAAAAAAAAGGCAGAAACAGGACCCATAAGTACAAAGAACAAACAGATGGTTGCCAGAGCAGAGGCAGGGAATGGGCAAAAATGGATGAAGGGGAGAGGAGGAACAGTCTTTCAGTTATGGGAGGAATAAGTCACAGGGATGAAAAGTACAGCACCAGGAATATCATCAATGCATTGCAATAGTGTTGTGTGGTGGCAAATGGTAGCTACACTTCTGAGCATAGCATAATGTACAGACCTGTCAAATCACTACATTGTAACCTGAAACTAATGTAACATTGTGTGTCAATTATTCTTCAGGTTTTAATAAGAAAAAAAATAAAGTGAATAGCAGGAAGAAATGTATGGACATAAATAACACAAATTGACAAAGAAGAAATAGTTATATACATTTGATTGGATACAATCTTGCAAACAGCTATCTTGGGTGGTAAGAATATATGTGATTCTCATTTTAATCATTATTGCTTTCTATAATTTTAAATTTTTGTACGATGGTCATGTAATGCTTTTATAGGAAAAAAACAATAAAAAATACAGTTAGTGGTGTCTAGAGCTCAGAATGATGCTACAAATCAGTCAGCATTTCTCATCAACATGCCAAGATGCTATTGATTTCCTCATCCTGCCAACTGCCTAACTCAATTTGATATTGCTGGGTGCTTTATGTACACACTTTATTCACAAGACATTGGTTAATAGTCTCAGTGAACTCTGTGTCCTTCGTGTTCCTAAGTTCTAAACTGCAAAACAGCTTGTGAATTAGACAAGAACTAGTTCTCTGATGTCCTGACACTATGATGCAGACTTTGAATTAAATTCAGAGGAAGCTATGAAGCATGGATAACAATGACCTTTTTAAAATATTGAAATAAAAACTAATTTTTGTCCAACAATTGAGTTTAGAAGAGGCCAAGAAGATTTGGCAGGTAGGAAGTAAGAATCTTATTTTATGTGTGTGTGTGTGTGTGTGTGTGTGTGTGTGTGTGTATTATATATATATATATAATATATATATAGAGAGAGGTAACATATATATACAGTGAGACATATATAACACATATATATGCATATATATATAATGAGATACTCAAATAGAAGGGTTAAGTAACAGACATACATTTTTTTATTTTATTTATATTTATTTTATTTTATTATTTTATTTTATTTTATTTTATTTATTTTATTTTATTTTATTTTATTTTATTTTTATTATTATTATTTGCCCCAGGGGTACAGGTCTGTGAATCATACATAATTTTTAAAATATTTTGCAGTCTGGATATTTCAGGTGGACTTTTACTTTGGACTTAATTTTTTATTCTGTAGATTATTTTACAAACTCTGCAATCTAGGATCTTTTGTGTGTGTGTGTGTTGTTGTTTAAGTTCTGACCCATGGTGGACTAATACCTTTAAACATATAACAAAGTACTACAAAAATGACCACATGTTTATATATAATAATAATGTTAATATAAATAACAGTTTCCAAATATTTACTCTCACCTTCTAAACTTATCATGTGAGCCAGTGACAAACAGTTCACAGATCATGGCAGTCCAGCAGTAGTGTCCTCAAAAACTCTGGGCATTCTTCCTTGCACAAATGAATATAAATCCCCCTATTAATCTAGGTATTGAGTTTTAAAATAGTAAATTCAAAGACTACATGCATTTGAAAAAACAATACATTTGTGTCTGATACTAATCCCCAGTTTTAGAAATCCTATATAGATACATTCACTTGAGTTCGAACTATTGCTAGCTGTGAATTAAAAAATAAATAATGCAAATCCTTCTCTGGATAAATATTAACAAACTCTTATTTTCTGTAGTGTCTACACATGATAAAATAAAAATTGAATGAGTAATAGTTTTCCTGTATGAAATATTTACTTATTATTTCAGGCAATAAAAACAAGTAACCCTTGTTAAAACTTCCATGTTTCCTATGAGTGTCTAAAAGTCATAGACCTCCTAGGCCTGCCTCTATCTATCTATCTATCTATCTATCTATCTATCTATCTATCTATCATCTAATCTATTTTTCTATGTGTCTATCATCTATCTATCCACGTTTCTATCTGTATTTACCACATGGACACATAGTATATACATACATATGTCTCTGGAGGTTGGATTACTTCTAAAAGGAGTGCCACAGTATGTAGCATGTAAAAACAAGCTCTTCGAAGTTGGGAACAGAGCTGGGATTCTTTCCTGTGTGACCATGAGCTGGTAACTTGACCATGTTGAGCTTTAATAAAATTAATTTAATTCTCAAGAATGGGGCTTGATCAATGGAATGAAGTACACAAATCCTAAGCATAATGTTTGGCACAAGAAAGCATTCAATAAATGACAGCTCTTATAACCATTATTAATACATTCACTTATTACCAGTGACTGGGCTTGCTTCAATTCAGAAATAAATATCACAGTCCCATGTACACTAAATAAACAAGTAAGATGTAGATACAAATAAACTCTGGGGTGTTCTTACAGCACAATCTCAGTATAATCCCTTAAGTTAAAATACCTAAGGCTCCAAAGTATTCTTGGGAGAATGGTTGATGCCAAGCCAAGTCACAGTATAGACAAGATGAGTCTGGTCATATTATTATGTCAGAGAATAAAGAACTTCCCAAAAAAGTGATAGAGGCATGCCTAAGGACATAGCAGAGAAACTCAATAGAATTAAAAAAAAATGCTACCAAAAACATTATTAGGTCAAAAACTGAAATATAACAGATTTGGTAAAATTATTACATCAAAGATAATTTGCCTAAGTTGATAACTAGGAGAGTAATCTTACTCTTAAGAATTACCCAATGACATATCCAAGGGATGTAATATTTACAAATGACTCAGAAAAAGAAGAGTATTATAAATAAGATACTTCTAAACCTCTTCTGGTTGTAGGACTATAGGAAGTGCCATTCCTCCCTGCTGTCAACTAGGAAACTCTCAGCTCTTTAAAACCACTTATGCTCCTTTGTATAAAACCTACCTTCAAATCCACAATGACATGTTGAAACTTTCTAATCCCCTCTTCTACTCTATCTCTCTGACTTCTGACTTTTAAAGGGTTAACATGATTATATAAGACCTATCAGGATAACATCTGTATCTTAAGGTTAAATGACTTAGGACTTTAATTACATCTGTAGAATTTCTTCACAGCAGCACCTATATTAACGTTTGATTGAATGACCAAGAAACAGGAATCGGGGCTAGAAGGAGGGCATCTTTAGAATCCTGCCTACCATAGACAAAGATAAAGGGATGATAGAAAAATTATAAGAGATTGATAATGAAAGAGCAAAAATAATAAAGCAAAATCAGTAAAATATTAATAAATGCATCTGATAAAGTAGATAGGAATATTTCTGTACTAATAAGTTTAAGTTTGAAATTATTTTCAAATAAAAATTTCAAAAGCTTTTTAGAATTTTATAGTAAATATCATCAATAATATGGCCCCAAACTATCTTTTCTATTTTTAGTGACAGTTACTTCTTTTTTTTTTTTAAAGATTTTATTTATTTATTTCACAGAGGGAGAGAGATCACAAGGAGGCAGAGAGGCAGGCAGAGAGAGGTGGGGGGAAGCAGGCTCCCTGCTAAGCAGGGAGCCCGATGCGGGCCTCGATCCCAGGACCCTGAGATCATGACCTGAGCCGAAAGCAGAGGCTTTAACCCACTGAGCCACCCAGGCGCCCATTGTGACAGTTACTTCTGTAACTTATCTGTAACTACCCAGGAGAAAACTAATGCTCTCTTTCCACCTTGTTTTCCTCATATTCTTTGCAGGTTGTGGTGGTTGAACTATTCCTAACACAAATCATCCTCATCAACACTGGGTGTGGAGGAATGCAAGAAATAGAAAATGCATCAAAATTCTATTTTAAGGGTGCCTGGGTGGCTCAGTCGTTAAGCATCTGCCTTCAGCTCAGATCATGATCCCAGGGTCCTGGGATCAAGCCCTGCATTGGGCTACCTACATGGCAGGAAGCCTACTTCTCCCTCTCCCACTCCCTCTATTTGTGTTCCCTCTCCCACTATGTCTCTCTCTGTCATATAAATAATAAAACCTTAAAAAAATCTATTTTAACAATGTTCAAAACATAGAAAGGTATACTTAGCTTATCCATGTACTGTAAGATTCTTGATGTAGTAAAAATGGGATTTTTTTCCTACTTAATAATTTTGGCTGGTAATCCAAGCAAAAACTAGAGATTTCAAAGCATACCTCTGCTCCAAATAAAGGACTTGGCTAAGATGGAGCAAAAACTAGCCCACTATCCATCTTCAGCCTGAAAGACAAAAAGCTCATGATTCATTAGGAACTCTCTGTAAATTCAGTCATCTGCTATATAAAGTGTGCTGCACATGCCCCTTTCTCTCTTGCGGCTGAATGTGTCTGTTTTACATGACAGGAGGGAATTCTCTCCCTACCCTTTTAGAGAAGGAAGCTTCAAGTAAACCACTTGAAGAGAGGTAATTGTCTATAAGAAGACAGGCACCTCAACTTCTGACTATGATTGCTGATAGGAGAAAGGTGACACATAGACTGGGACCACTCAAAGCCACTCACTTGTCAACTAAACAAAGGAGAGAGATTTGGATCATCCTGACCTTTGAGGGACATGAGACAAAAATATTTAACATTTTAAATGGATCATCATAGATAATTCAAGTGACATTTCCCCTTGAACCAACTCTAACTTGTAAGAATCCTACCTAAGAAGTATGTGTGGTAGGTGAGGTGACTCTGGCAGAAAAAGTCACCAGTGGTCAGCAGGCAAGGAGAAAGTTCATGGGGTTAAAAGAAATCAGTCAGAAACTGCACCACCTGAGTCAGATGACTGAATAATGCAAAGGATTCCACTTTGGAGGAGGCTGGTGGCCCATAAGGAACCCATTAACACTTCCCAGGAAAAAGAGCCAGTGTTTGGAAATATTCCCAGTCAGATAGTGTGACAGACAAAAAATAATGACAAGAGGATTTGGCTGTGTTGAACATTTTTTTTAAAGATTTTATTTATTTATTTGACAGAGAGAGAGAGAGAGAGAGAGAGAGAGAGATCACAAGTAGGCTGAGAGGCAGGCAGAGAGAGAGGAGGAGGCAGGCTCCCTGCTGAGCTTGGGGCCCGATGAGGGCCTCGATCCCAGGATCCTGAAATCATGACCTGAGTCGAAGGCAGAGGCTTTAACCCACTGAGCCACCCAGGCACCCTGTGTTGAACAGTTTTTCCTTGGGCCTGGTTTCCTTTGGTCTCTCCTCCCTTCCTGATCCTGAAGGAATTAGAAGTCCATGGTAATGATGGGAGAAGGAAGGACTCCCAAATAGTGCAAGTTCTGTAGCCTAGAACTCTGTATATAATTTTCATGCTTCAGGAAATATTCTACACCTTAAAAGTTGTAGCTTATGCCACATTTTCCTTCATGGAGACAGTATTTTCCCGTATTTTAAAATATCATCTTAAATTAGATTTCTATTCCATTTACTAGGACCGCATAACAAATTACTCCAAAACTAACCATTTATTATGCTCATGGAGTCTTTAAGTCAGGAAATCAGATGGAGTATATTGGGGATGCTCATCTTTTTTCCAGGACATAAAGGGCCTCCTATGGAAAGACTGAAGGACAGGACTCTACTTAAGCCTGCTCACTCTTGAGGTTGATGCTAGCTGTCAGCTGAATCCTTAGCTGTGGCTCTCAGCCAGAATACTTACATGTGTTCTCTCTATGTGGCCTGAATCTCCACCATGGAGGCTAGGTTCCCAGGGTGACACAAAGAGAGGTGACGGAAGCTGCACCTTTGTATAAACCAGCCTCAGTTGTTAACAGAACATGAATTTTGTCAGTCTCACTCTGTTGGACACAAGCCCACCAAATTTTCCAGCAGAGTGGGGATTGGTATGGATTCTACTTCTGGATGAGGAGTACCAAGGTTTTAGAAGATTATGTGTTACCAGAAATATCACTATGGCCATTTTTGTAAGGTACGATTTGCCACACTGTCTATTTTCAAGTCCACACAGTGCCATAAGTGACCTTAAGGTAACTTAAAAGATCTCAAAATTCAGTTTTCTTAATAAAATGGGATGAGTATCTATTCATTGGTTCATGGGGAAGATTAAATGAGAATATCAATATACAGGATTTAACAATTCTTAGATACATTATAAAAATAATGTGAGCTATTATTATTGCCTCCATTGCCAAGAAGACTTCTCAATCTGATAGAAATCATACTACTCTTTTATTTCTTCACTCTCTTGAAATATGGATGAGCTATATTGTTTTGCTTGGATGGGGAGTTATCAGTTTAACTGAGATTTGGGAAGGTGATTTAAGCAGATAATATATTTGGAATAGGGAAGAATAATTACTATTTAATAACAGTAATAGGTATTGAGAGCAATGAATCTGACTTAGTTCATTTCATTTATTTACCCCTTCTTCTCCCACAAACTTATAAATTTGAAAGAAAATAAATGCTAGAAGACTTTATATATGTATATATGTGTATATATATGTATTTGTATGTAAACATATGTATAAATAAACATAATATATATGTATATACACATAAATACAAATATATATGTATATGTATATTTATGGATATATATTTTTATATATTCATAATATAGAAGAGTTTAGACTATGAAAATTTACCAAATAAGTACAGTGTCTTACTCTGAACCATCTGACAGATCAACCAAACCATGTTGTTATGGGGACCAAACTCTGTCATACTGCTTCTCATTTATTTAGTATAGTTTTGATAAATAAGTAAATTATAAACTTCCACTAAATAAATAAAACATGACAAACTTTTAAAAAATTTTCTTTCCTATATGTGTCAACCAAAATATCTTCAAGATAATCTAGATTATCGAGTAAACCACCTTCAGATACCGCCTCCTCCAATTGAACAAATTTATAAAATTCTTGTAGGCTACCTATTTTTGTTCATCATTATTTTTATACCAGTATTGCCAACACTGTAATATCTTAATAAATTTTTGTTGACTTGGAAAAGCACAATGTCTCATTTTGCAACTTGGCACACTTTACTTATGTTGTCAGACATTTTCTTACTCGTTATTAAATAGCCAATTTATATGGCAAGGTAAGGAGAAGGATTTGTTTAGTTTGCTATATTAGAGAGAGAGAGGGAGGAAGGGAAAGAGAGAGACTGTACTTAAAGGAGAGAGTCTGAGGGGTGCCTGAGTGGCACAGCTGGTTAAGCATCCCACTCGGTTTCTGCTTAGGTTGTGATCTCAGGGTTGTGAGACAGAGCCCTGCCTCAGGCTCCACAGTCAGCATGGAATCTGCTTAAATTCTCTCTCTCTCTTCCTCTTCTCTTCCCACTTGTGCTTTTGCTCTCTCTGTGTCTCTCTCTAAAATAAGTAAATAAATCTTTTTTTGAAAGAGGGGAGAGTTTGAGAGACAGAGAAATATTCATTTGTAGCTGCATTAATTTCCACTGCATGAAATGTGCTTAGTTTAGTCTTTCCAAAATGCTTTTTAAGAGTCCTTGATTTTATGTTTACTGTACTTATTATTTCCTTCTTGCAAGTTTCCATCTTTATTTAGAATAAAATTCTTGCATAAGGAATATATCATATTTGAGCAAACATGTCTCCACCAACTACCAAAAAGAGGAGAGAAATTAATGTCCTTTCATTGGGTCCATTAAATACATCCCCTGGCAGTTTCTTAAATAAGAAAATTTAAAATTCATGGGCCGTTTCATAGGTTCTTAGTACACAAAAGTTGTCACTTTGGCCTGCCAACCATGATGTATGTCACCTTAGATCTTGCCACTCTTTGTCTCTAGAACCAGGATGAGACCAATGCTCCCTAAAAATAACTAATGCTCAGTCTATAGCTGAACTTCACCTGCCACTATTGCTCCAGACCATACTACAGTAATCTGAATTCAATGCAGGTATGACAAGTTAAAGAGAAAATTTGTATGTTCTGAAATATTTAGACACACAATACTGATAAAGTCAATGGAATCAAGCATTTCATGAAGAATTTCAGCATCTGTTGATGCCACATGTTACACACGTGCCAATAAGCTATGAACTGGTACAATTGCTAAAAAGAACTGAAACAGTTGGAGGGGATAAATCTGCTGAAGTGTGCACTTTGAGAGAATAAACAAACCACGATTAACCTCAAAAGAGGATGTCTGTGAATTTCTCCCTAGTTGCTGTTAATTCAGACCAGTGTTAGCAGTTAAGTGTACCGAATCCAGACACATATGAACTAAGTTTGACTACAGTTATATGATCTTAGAAAAGTAATTTAAAATGGCTCATCCTTAGTTTCCCATTTTTAGAGCATATAACTCACAAAGACATTATGAGGGCTAAATGAAGCAAAGTGTTAAAAACATTTGACTATATATATGGAAGTGTTCAGAATTGTTCGTGGCCCAAATTATAGTGGAGAATTTCCCTAACCTGAAAAAGGAAAAAGACATCCAAGTCCAGGAAGCACAGAGATTCCCCCCTCAAAATCAATAAAAATAGGTCAACACCCTAAGAGAAAAATCCTGAAAGTGGATCAGGAAAAGAGGTCCATAACCTACAAGGGTAGAAACATTAGATTGGCAGCAGACCTATCCACAGAGACCTGGCAGGCTGAAAGGACTGGCATGATATCTTCAGGGTGCTAAATGAGAAAAATATGCAGCCAAGAATACTTTATCCAGCAAGGCTGTCATTCAAAATAGAAGGAGAGAATAAAAAGCTTCCAGGACAAACAGAAACTACATGATTGTGTGATCACCAAAACAGCCAAACAGGAAATATTAAAAGGGACCTTTTAATTGAAGAGAGAGCCCAAAACTAACACAGACCAGAAAGGAAGAGAGACAATACAGAAACAGTGAATTATAAGTAATATAATGGCATTAAATTCATATCTTTCAATAGTTACTCTGAATGTAAATGGGCTAAATGCTCAAATCAAAAGATGCAGGGTATCAGATTGGATAAAAAGCAAGACCCATCCATATATTGCCTGCAAGAGACTCATTTTAGACCCAAAGACACCTCTAGATTGAAAGTGAGGGGATGGGGAAATATTTATCATGCTAATGGACATCAAAAGAAAACTGGGGTGGCAGTCTTTATATCATACAAATTAGATTTTAAGCCAAAGACTGTTATAAGAGATGAGGAAGGACACTGTATCATAATTAAAGTTTCCTTCCAACAAGAAGACTTAACAATTGTAAATATTTATGCCCCTAACATGGGAGCAGCCAATTACATAAACCAATTAATAACAAAATCAAAGAAACACATTGAAAAGAATACAATATTAGTAGGGGACTTTAACACCCCCCCCACACTGAAATGGACAGATCATCTAAGGAGAAGATCAAGAAGAAAACAAGGGCCTTGAATGACACACTGAACCAGATGGACTTCACAGATATATTCAAGCATTCCATCCTAAAGCAACGGAACACATTCTTCTTGAATGCACATGGAATATTCTCCAAAATAGATCACACACTGGGTCACAGATCAGGTCTCAACCAGTACTAAAAGACTGAGATCATTCCATCCATATTTTTGGACCACAATGCTTTGAAACTGCAACACAGTCACAAGAGGAACTTTGGAAAGAACTCAAATACATGGAGGCTGAAAAGCATCCTACTAATGAATAAATGGATCAACCAGGAAATTAAAGAAGAATTAACAAATTCATGGAAACAAATGAAAATGAAAAAAAAAACATTCAAAACCTTTGGAATGTAGCAAAGGCAGTCCTAAGGAGAAAGTATATAGCAATGCAAGATCTTCTCAAGAAACAAGAAAGGTCTCAAATACACAACCTGACCTAATACTTACTGGAGTTGGGGAAAGAACAACAAATCAAGCCTAAACCCAGCAGGAGAAGACAAATAATAAAGATTAGAGCAGAAATCAATGAACTAGAAACCAAAAGAACAGTAGAACAAATCATGGAAACTAGGAGCTGGTTCTTTGAAAGAATTAATAAGATTGATAAAACCTTGGCCAGACTTATCAAAAAGAAAGAGAAAGGACCCAAATCAATAAAATCATGAATGAAAGAGGAGAGATCAAACCAATACTGAAAAAATACAAACAATTAAAAGAACATATTATGAGCAACTATATGCCAACACATTAGGCAATCTGGTAGAAATGGATGCATTCCTAGAGAAGGCTAAACCATCAAAACTCAAACAGGAAGAAACAGAAAAAATAAACAGACCCATAACCAGCAAGGAAATTGAAGCAGTAATCAAAAATCTCCCAACAAAGAGCCCAGGGCTGGATGGCTTCCCAGGGGAATTCTACCAAACCTTTAAAGAAGAAATAATACCTATTCTACTGAAGCTGTTTCAAAAAATAGAAATGGGAGGAAAACTTTCAAACTCTTTCTATGAGGCCAGCATTACCTTGACTCCACCCCAAAATTTCTAGAATTCACACAGGAATTCAGCAAAGTGGCAGGATATAAAATCAATGCACAGAAATCAGTTGCATTTTTATACACTAACAATGAGACAGAAGAAAGAGAAATTAAGGAATCAATCCCATTTACAATTTCACCCAAAACCATAAGATATCTAGGAATAAACCTAACCAAAAAGCCAAAGGATCTGTACTCAGAAAGCTATAGAACACTCACAAAAGAAATTGAGGAAGACATATAGAAATGGAAAAGCTTTTCATGTTCATGGATTGGAAGAACAAATATTGTAAAAATGCCTATGCTCCCAAGAGCAATCTATATATTCAATGCAATCCCTATCAAAATACCATCAACTTTTTTCACAGGTCTGGAATAAATCATCCTAAAATCATTCTGTATGGAACCAGAAAAGACCCCAAATAGACAAAGGAATTTTGAAAAAGAAAACCAAAGGTGGGGGCATCACGATTCCAAACTTCAAGCTGTATTACAAAGTTGTAATGTGGTACTGGCACAAAAACAGACACATAGATCAATGGAACAGAATAGAGAACCCAGAAATGGACCCTCAATTCTATGGTCAACTAATCTGCAACACAGCAGGAAAGACTATCCAATGGAAAAAATAGTCTCTTCAACAAATGGTGTTGGGAAAATTGGGTGGCCACATGCAGAAGAATGAAACTTGACCATTTCCTTACACCATACACAAAAATAGATTCAAAATGGATGAAAGACCTAATATAGGACAGAAATCCATCAAAATCCTAGAGGAGAACACAGGCAGCAGCCTCTGTGACCTCAGCCACAGCAACTTCATCCTAGACACAACTCCAAAAGCAAGGGAAACAAAGGTAAAAATGAACTAATGAGATTTCACCAAGATTAAAAGTTTTACACAGAAAAGGAAACAGTTGACAAAACCAAAAGACAACTGAAGAATGGGAGAAGATATTTGCAAATGACATACAAGATAAAGGGCTAGTATCCAAAATTTATAAAGAACTTATCAAACTCAACACCCAAGGAACAAAAAGTCCATTCAAGAAATGGGCAGAAAACATGAACAGACATTTCTGCAAAAAAGATATACAAATGGCCAACAAACACATGAAAAAAATCCTCAACATCACTCGGCATCAGAGAAATACAAATCAAAACCACAAAGAGATACCACCTCATACCAGTTAGAATAGCTAAAAATTTCAGGTCAGGAAAGGACAAATGTTGATGAGGATGCAGAAAAGGGGAACCTTCTTTCAGTGTTGGTGGGAATGCAAGCTGTTGTAGCCACTATGGAAAACAGTATGGCGGTTCCACAAAAAGTTGAAAAGAGAGTTACCCTATGATCCAGCAACTGCACTACTGGGTAGTTACCCCAAAGATACAAATGTAGTGATCCAAATGGGCACATGCACCAGAATGTTTATAGCAGCAATGTCCACAATAGCCAAACTATGGAAAGAACCCAGATGTCCACTGAAAGTTGAATGGATAAAGAAGATATGATAT
This sequence comes from Ailurus styani, assembly GCA_002007465.1. NCBI lineage: Eukaryota > Metazoa > Chordata > Mammalia > Carnivora > Ailuridae > Ailurus > Ailurus styani. The sequence goes on from LNAC01000896.1 coordinate 316,152, forward strand.
AGATACACAATGGAATACTACTTAGCCATCAAAAATGAAATCTTGCCATTTGCAATGATGGAACTAGAGTATATTAGGCTAAGTGAAATTAAGTCAATCAGAGAAAGACAATTATCATTTGATCTCACTGATATTTGGAATTTAAGAAATAAAACAGAGGATCATAGGGGAAGAGAGGAAAAAAATAAAAGAAGATGAAGTTAGAGAAGGAGACAAACCATAAGAGACTCTTAGTCTTGGGGCACCTGGGTGGCTCAGTGGGTTAAAGCCTCTGCCTTCAGCTCAGGTCATGATCTCAGGTCCTGGGATCGAGCCCTGCATCAGGGTCTCTGCTCAGCAGGGAGCCTGCTTACCCCTCTCCCTCTGCCTGCCTCTCTGCATACTTGTGATCTCTCTCTCTCCCTGTCAAATAAATAAATAAAAATCTTTTTTAAAAAAGAGAGACTCTTAGTCATAGGAAATAAACTGAGGGTTTCTCTAGGGGAGAATGAGTGAGGGGATGGGATAACTGGGTGATGGACACTAAGGAGGGCAAATGATGTCATGAGCACTGGGTATTATGTAAGGCTGATGAATCACTGACCTCTACCTCTGAAACCAATAATATATGTTAATTGATTGAATTTAAATTTTAAAAAAGGAAAAAAATAAAGTTGTTTAGATGGGAAAAAACAAAAAACAAAACAACATCCAAAAAAGAAATATTAGCTGACCTTGGCTATTAATCCTACCTATTGAAGACCTCTTCTCTTCACCTCTGAACACACTCACACCCACTTCTTATCAACCTGGCTGACTTTGTGTGTTGTAGATAGATAGAAGAGGTCCAAGACTATAGTACAATCATCAAAACTAAGAAATTAGCCCTTGGTGTACCACTTTTAACCAAAGTGCAGAATTTATTCAGGTTTTGCCTCTTTTCCCACTAACAGTTTTTTTTTCTTCCCTATTCCAAGATCCCACACTGCATTTACTTGTCACATCTCCTTAATATCCTCCAGTTTACAATAGTCCTTCAGAATTCCATGTCCTTATTACCTTTGAAGAACACTGGGCCTTATAGAATAGCTCTCAGTTTGGGTCTGTCTAATGTTTTCTCCTGATTTCTCATGAAATTTTGCATTATTTGGAAGAACAGCACAGAGGTGATGCTTTTGAGGGTATCTTATCAAGAGATACATGATGATGGTATGTATTATTGGAGGTATTGACTTTGATCATCTGTCTAAGGTGGTGAATTTCAGGACTTGCACCTTGAAATTTTTACCTTCGTAATTACTAAATATTTCAGGGTAGAAAATCTAAGACTATGCATATATCCTGTTTTGACTTCAACTTTTACCTGTTCTTTCAGCTTCCCTCCATGGTTTTGTCTATGGCAATTCCAATGGTGATTTTATATTTTTCTCATTTCTTATACATTTATTAATTAGAATTTTCCTCAGGGAATTTTTTTTCATTCCTCCCTCATTTATTCAGTTATTTATATGGACTCATGCATGTTTATTCTATTCTTTGGTTTATAATCCATGACTTTATTTACTTTGTTGCTCCAGTTCTAGCTTTAGCAATTGACAGCTCTTTAAGATTAGTTTTTTATCTCTTTTAATGAACCTCCATTTTATTACAGACTGATCTGGTATTTACAGCTAAGCTATAATGTTCTCTTGTTGGCAGAAACAATCTTAGGAATATCCACTTCAGGCAGTTACTGTGCAAACCAAAAAATACAAAACATTCCCCTTGCTCAGGAAATGAGTAACTACTGCTTTTTTTTTCTTTTACCAGTTTCAACTTGAACTTACTCTTTCCTCCCCTCTCCATAGACAAGATTTATTGAGATGCCCAATCATAGAATCACCCCTCTTTCCTACTACACCTAGTCTAGAGTGAGTCTCCCCTTCCTTAGACTCTCCCTAGAATTATCCAAAGACCAAATCATGTAAGTTCATTCTAACATCCTTGTACTCAGATACCTCACAGTTCCCCAGAGGTAAGTATTCTCCTTACTTCAATGAATAATAAAGCCAACTTGTTCAACTGCAAGTATGTCCGTGGTGTCTTTGGGTGAAGGCACTGACAATCTCATCACTGGTTGAAGGACATCTGGATTTGTTCCCAATTTTTGGTGATTATGAATATAGCCGCTGTAAACATTTGCATAGAAGTTTTATGGACATAAGATTCCATTTCTCTTGGGACTATTTCTAGGAGTGGGCTATAGTAGGTGTATGTATGTTTAATTTTATAAGGAATTGCCAAACCATTTTCAAAGTGAATGTGCCATTTGACCTTCCCATCTGCAATGTTTGAGTGTTCTAAAAGCTCACTAGTATTTGGCATGGCCAGTTTTACTTTTCATCTTAGACATTCTTATAAGTACGTAATAGCATCTCATTTTGGTATTAAGTTCTGCTTGTGTAATTATTCATGATACTGAATATCTTTTCATATGCTTATTTTTCATCTTACATCTTTTGTTAAGTGTCTATTCAAATCTTTTACCCATTTTTAAAATTGGATTATTTGTTTTCTGTTTAGTCTTTAAAATTCTTCACATATTCTACATACAAATACTTTGTCAGAAACATAATTTGCAAATATTTTCTCTTACTTTGCGGCTTGTTTTTTCAATCCCTTACACAGATGTGTTTAACTTCTGCAATTCTTGAGCTATTCTCGTGGTTTTTGCACATTTCTAAATAATTGTATTTCTTTAACAAAAACAATGTAGACTAGACATTTACAGAACCCATAACTTCACAGGATAGCTTTTTTTAAGTCGTAGACAGAAAATCAGAGGAAAGACCCAAGGTGAGAAAAATAGGATGGAAGTTAGAGAGGAATGAAGACTAATAAATTAGTGTGTAAAATAACTACCACCAAGTCAACAACAACACAACATATGAATGATCTTCAATAGCTTCCCATTGATCTTAGAGGAAAATTCAAATTCATATTGTACCTAGCTCTTGCAGATCTTTCTGCTGTCCTCTGTCACTATTTACAGACATATTACCTTTAATCTTGTCTCTCATACATGTCTTAGGGTCCTCCCTCTGGCCTTTAGTTCTGCCTAGAACACCACATCCCCAAGCCTGCTTCTTGCTGTTACTTAATTGTCAGTACATATGCCACCTTGTCAGATGCACCTTTCTTGACATCCCAACAAAAAGCACCTGCATCTGCTTTTCACTCCTGTTCATATCATTTTGTTTTGTTAGGTTCATAGCACATATCACCATTTGAAACCTTGCTCCTTCAGTAACCTTCTCATCGTCTTGCTCCCTACACCTATCGTTACCAGAATGTCTGTCTGAAGCACTATTGCAATCCAGACATAAAACTCAGCACCGTCACATAATAAACACTCAGTAAGTATTGTTTTTAATGAATAAGAAACCAAATGAATGATTAGGTGATTTAAAAACACGCATTATAATGCTTCCTCATTTCCTAATTTTCTGAACAGAACCCTAATAACAGATATTAGAACATGCATGCATTAGCTCTTACTAAGAATTGGGAGCATCTATCTAGATTCCAAAATTTCAACCCCTCAATTATTCTTGTTGTTAAAGTAATATAACCATTATAGTAATTAAATGAATAAATATGATAATGTTTTGGTATCTGACTTATTAAGTGCTAACTTTAAGCAATCCATACATACTATTTGGGTGCATTTTACTTATTTGAAAACATCAAAATCACTATTTTCCTTATGTTTTATGTAGCTGTCCTAGTATAAGAAGCCTTAAAGTTCAGTGATCTAAGGCAGTTAACATTTCATGAATGTGTAAAAGAGTTTGGATTGAAATTTATTCTTTTGGATCAAGAGGCTGAGCCTCTCTTTCCATCATTTTCTTTGAATCCCTGTTTTCACTCATTTTTCAGTTTCACCAAATACCCATTCAGTACTCTGAAGTGGCAAGTAATTCAAGATAACCAGTTAACTGTGAGACAAATACATTCGGTATGTAAAAGCATTTGGGGATACTTGTTTGACAGTATTAAGAAATATTTCCTTTAAAAAACACAATTTAGAAAATAGTTTTAAAGGTTTCATTAGGCCTCAATGAATTCATTTTTATACCTTAAAGTTGATATGTTGTCAACATTTTCCCTAAAACATAAGATGTTAATTATTTAATTATTCACTATACACACACATGCACACACACATAAAGCCAAAAGGCACCGGGATGCCTGATATTATTATATATACAGTTGCTCTCTTCTTATCTAGCTATACCTTCTTTATATATTGCAACGTAATCTTGTGACAGAACAAATCCAAAGCTCAATTAGTAAAACTTATGTCACTGCCTGCACAACCTTAGGCCAAATAATTTATTTCTTTCTAATCCTCATGTCAATGTTAATCTTCATTCAATCTTTGACAACATTTCACATGATCATTTCAATTTGCTATAGCTCTCTGATCTGGTAATTCCACATTTAGGGCTCTACACAGAGTATTTAATAAAAGTTGGGAATTACCATTTATATACAAGGATATTTATTTCAGTCTTTCTGTTTGCCATTGTGAAAAATTAGAAGTAGATGATAAAAATAGCAGTTAATTATGCTTTTCATTAACAAAAATGAAATCAAATGACAAAACTGTATTTTAATGACATAGTAAATACTCATAATATTTGAATTTAAGTAAAAAAAAATTAAATAGCAAAATGGAATGTGACATAAACCTAATCAGATGGGAAAATAATTTGTATATTTAGAATATGAATGTATATGATATGTATATATACACACATAGTTTACCAAAAAATGTTAAAAATAATAAACAAAAAATGTTAATACAGTTTTTGCTCTAGATAATGGGGTTATGAATGATTTTAAGATTTTTTTGTTTTGCATATTGCATGTTCTGAGGTTTTATTTATTCAGACTTTCTACCTTTAGAATTAAAAATAAAATTATTTTATTTTTTTTCTGAAATTTTATTTTTATTTTTCTCTGAAACACAAAATTAATCTACTACTCCAGTCTTTATTCATGTGATTATGGTTTGAATTAGATCTACATCTTATGATCTGGTTCATTTCCAGAGATATTTTTAAATACAGATTCCAGGGCCTCATCCCTGATGTAACGAATCACCCTCTTTAGGGATGGAGACTGGGAACCAATGTTTAATCAAGCTCCCAGAGGTTTTGATTAGTAAGCTGATTTTTAGAATTGTGATCTAAATAACAGATGCAAATGCCTCATGCCCTAATCATGGAACACCAGGGCTGGCAGGGATATTAGATGCCATCTATTACAGAAACAACAATGTGTCATAAATGGAAATTAAGCCACATAGGTAAATAATCACATAGTTAGGGCATCACCCCAGGTTCCCTAATTTTAAACTCTCACTGCTTTTAATATCATGCATTCTTAAGCCATTTAGTCCATAACTCTTTTTAAAAGCATTTATAATTTGGCTACTTCCTTAAAAACAGCAAAGATGTTTGCCCAGTTTTTGCAGCTGTACTTGAAAAATGGAATAGAAACAAAACCTCACAGCATTTCAAGCAGTTCCAGTCATCAGACAGTGATGACTCTTACGAGTATTTTCTCCTTGAGTCAAACCCTGTTCTCTGGAAGTAAAAAGGCTCTTGCCTTCATAGACATTCAAAACATGGTTAAAAGTAGAATGTTAAATAATAAAAATGAGCTTCATATATTTAATGTATTATTTATGCCCTATAAAATGTATTTATAGAAAAAATTAAAAGCCTCTATCAAAATTAAAATTTTTAAAAACTATTTTCTATTTTAACCAATAGTGAATTGAGACTGACATCCCTGACTTTTCTGCATTATTTCACTTGTTTTCCATATAAGAAAAGTCTCTCTGATTAGAAAGTTTGGCAGAAGGAACTATGCCTGTCAGCCTCACCTCCTGCCCTTCTTTTGGGATCACACTGCCTGCCTGCTTGCTGAGAATATTCTTTTTGATGTTCTGTGCCACATTTGTATAGGTCTGCCAGTGTTCATGATCGCATAGGAAACTTAATTCACTAATAGAAAACAAGACCACTTAGCTGAGATACCGAATTATATTTTCTAACCTCATCTTTAAAAGCAAGTCATATAATATTTTGATCTCCACATATCTGACTACATTTATCTCTCAACTGGTTTTAACTCAGTTGTGTGATATAATAATAATATAATATATGTAATATATAATATAATGCCTCTAATATTTTAAGTGTCACTTCTTTGTATCTCACACTGTATTAAAAATCATTAGACTCTAACGTGTTTATGTTATACATTGTTTGAATAGATACAGAAAGAGCACCTAACACTGATCTGAAGAACATAAGCAAGTTCTGCAGAAAAAGAAATCTTAATTAATGCACAGACAAGGGTGAAGGCAAAGGGACTGTGTATAATGCGAAGTCTTCAAAGTCCAAAAGATTGTCTCTTCCAAGGGAAGATATAGAGTAGGAGGATCCTAAGCTCACCTTGTCCCACCGACACACATAGAAATACCCACATCAGCGTAAATAATCCAGAAAAGACACAAAGGCAGGCAGAACAGACTCTCCACAGCTAAAGGTCACATCCAAAAGGGTAGGAAGGGCAGAGATGCAGCTGGAAATCAAACTGATCTCTGAGACTGTCTGAGGGAGGAGAAATATCACTGGCACAATGAAGGGAGAGAAGAAGACTATACACCAGGCACCTCAGGCACAGGGGATCCATACTACGAAGACTAATCCTGATAACACTTGGCTTTGAAAACCAGTGGGGTTTAACTTCACAAGTTCTTAAAATCAGTGGAGCTTAACACCTGGAACTTTAAAAATCAGTGGGTTCTGCTCTGGGAGATCTAGAGGGCTATAGGAAACTGAGTTCCCACACTTAGAGAGCATAACAAACAGCCCTGCTGAGATACAGCATAGAAATAGCAGTTTAAAAACTGCCTGTGGTATACAGGAAGATTTATTAGTCTCAGGACATGTGCTGGAGGGGCAGGGATTTTTAGGAAATTTCCCCAAAACCAAAAGAGCTGGTGGGTATCATTTTGTCCCCCACCCCCAGTCTGCATACAGGGATACCTGCAAAAACCAGCACAGCACAAACACTCTCCACCTTACACACTAACAGCATGCCCTGCCCCCACAATCTTCTGCAAACCCATCCCCTCCTAACAGTATTCAGCAGTTCTCCAAAGCAACTACAGGTCCCCTCCTCCCACAGTGGACCAGAACACACCTTGCTAACATGGCATGCTCCATCCCCATGTTCTCCTATGGACATGCCTTCCATGGTTCTCCAAACAACACAGGGACCAAACTCTGCTCACAAGAGGCAAAGAGCCATTGCAGTTAACTGGGCTGAAGGCAAATGAAGCTCAGTCACAACAGTAGGGGCATGCACTATAATACACAGGACACACCCTGGAAGTGCTGGGTCCTGGGGAACAAGGGACACTGCACTACAGGGCACTAAAGGACCTTTTCTTTATAGGGCCATTACTTGCAAGAGCAGGAGACTTAGCTGGCCTTCCTAACACAGAGAAACATATACAGGGAGTTAGACAAAATGAGGATACAGAGGAATATATTCCAAATGAAAGAACAGGACAAAATCACAGCAAGAGACCTAAGGGAAAAGGAGATAATTAATATGTCTGACAGAGAATTTAAAGTAATGATCATAAAGATATTTACTGGACTTGAGAAAAGATGGAGGATCTCAGTAAGACCCTCAACAAAGAGATAGAAAGTATAAAAAAAATTTGGAAATAAAAGACTCAATAACTGAAATTAACAATACACTACATGTAAAGAATATTAGAGTAGAAGAAGCAGAACAGATGAGCGACCTGGAGGACAGAGTAATGGAAAGCAAACGAGCTTAATAGGAGAGAGAAAAATAATAATAACTAATGAGAATAGATTAATGGAACTCTGCAACATCATCAGGCATAATAATATCCACATTATAGGGATCCTGGAAGGAAAAGAGAGACAAAAGAGAGCAGAAAATTTATTTGAAGAAATAATAGCTGAAAATTTCCCAAATCTGGAAAAGTAAACAGAAATCCAGATCCAGGAGACAAGAACGCCTCAAACAAAATCAATCCAAGAAGGTCCACATGAAGACACATAGTAATCAAAATGGTAAAAACTGGTGATAAAGAAAAAAATTTTAAAGCAGCAAGAGAAAAGAAAACAGTTATACACAAGGGGAACCCCAAAAGATTACGAGCTGGTTTTTTAGCACAAACTTCACAGCTCAGAAGGGATCATGATCAAGTGAGATTTATCCCTGGGATGCAAGAGTGGTTCACTATTCCAAGTCAATCAATGTGATACATCACATCAACAAAAGAAAGGATAAGAACCATATGATTATTTCAATAAATGCAAAAACAGCATTTGACAAAATACAACATCCATTCATGATAAAATCCCTCAACAAAGTAGGTTTAGAGGGAACATACCTCAGCATTAAAAAGGTCAAATATGAAAAACCCACAGTTAACATCATACTCAATGGTGAGAAACTGATATATTTTTCCCCAACATCACAAACAAGAACAAGACAGGGATGTCCCCTCTCACTACTGTATTCAACACAGTATTGGAAGTAATAGCCATAGCAATAAGACAAGAAAAAATAATAAAAGGCATCCAAATGGTAACAAAGTAAAACTTCCACTCTTTGCAGACAATAAGATACCGAATGTAGAAAACTTAAAGTCTCCACCAAAATACTACTAGAGCTTATAAGTGAATTCAGTAAAGTCTGAGTATACAAAATCGACATACAGAAGTCTGTTGCACTTCTATACACTAATAAGTAACAGAAAGAGAAATTAAGAAAACAACCCCACTTACAATTGCCCCAAAGTCAATAAAATACACTCAGCCAAGGAGGTGAAAGACCTAATACTCTGAAAACTACAAAACACTGATGAGAGAAACTGAAGATAATATAAACAAATGGAAAAATATTCTATCTCCATGGATTGGCAGAAGAGATATTATTAAATGTCTGTACTACCCAAAGCAATCCACAGATTCACTGCAATCCCTCACAAAATATCACTAGCATAGAATTAGAACAAATAATCCTAAACTTTGTCTGGAACCATAAAAGACCATGAGCAGACAAAGAAATCTTGAAAAAGAACAACAAAACTGGAGATATCACAATCCCATACTTCAAGTTATATTCCAAAGCATTGTAATCAAAACAGTATGGTTCTGGTACACACACAAACACACAAAAACACATAGATCAATTGAACAGAATAGAGAATCCAGAATTAAACCCATGATTACATGGTCAATTAATCTATGACAAAGGATGCAAGAATATGCATTGGCAAAAAGTCTCTTCAACAAATGGTGTTGGGAAAACTAGTCAGCTACATGCAAAAAAAAAAAAAAGGAAGAAAGAAACTGGGTCATTTTCTTACATCACACACAAAAATAAGCTCAAAATGGATTAAAGACCTAAATGGGAGACCTGAATCCATAAAAATCCTAGAAGAGAGCATAAGCAATAATTTCTCTAACATCAGCTGTAGCTATATTTTTCTAAATATGTCTCCTCAGGCAATGGAAGTAAACTATTGGGACTACATCAAAATAAAAATGTCTCTGCACAGCAAAGAAACTATCAACAAAACAAAAAGACAACTTACTAAATGGGAGAATATATTGCAAATAATATATCTGACAAGGGGTTAGTATCAAAAATATATAAAGAACTTACACAACTCAACACCAAAAAAACAATAAAAAGGGGAGAACACATGAACAGACATTTCTCCAAAAAGACATACAGATGGCCACCAGACTTATGAAAAGATGCTGAACATCATAATCATCAGGGATATGTAAATCAAAACCACAATGAAGTATCACCTCACACCTGTGAGAATAGCTAAAATTAAAAACACAAGAAACAACAAGTGCTGGTCATGCACTGTTGGTGCTAATGCAAACTGGTGTAACCATTATGAAAAATACTGAACCTTCACTGTGGAGATTCTTCAAAATTTTAAATTAGAATTACCATATGATCCAGTAATTCTGCTATTGGTTATTTACCCAAAGAAAATGAAAACAATAATGTCGAAAGATATATATACCCCTATGTTTATAGCCTAATTATTTGCAATAGCCAAATTATGGAAGCAACCCAAGTGTCCATCCATAGATGAATGGATAAAGAAGTGATACACACACACACAATGATATATTACTCAGCCACAAAAATGAATGAAATCTGGCCATTTGCAACAACTTGGATAAATCTACAGGGTATGATGCTAAGCTAAATAAGGTAGTCGAAGGAAGATGAATACTGTACAATTTCATTCATATGGGGAATGTAAGAAACAAAACAAATGAACAAATAAAAAAAGAGAGAGACAAACAACAACAACAACAACAACAACAACAAATCCAGACTCTTAAATATAGAAAAGAAACGTTGTTACCTCCTGTGGGTCAGGAGGATGGGTGAAATAGGTGAATGGGATTAAGAGTATAATTAGTGTGATCAGTGATAAGAAATGTATAGAATTGTTGAATCACTGCATTTTACACCTGAAAATAATATAACACTGTAGGTTAATTACATTGGAATTTTTAAAAATTTAAAAAATAAAAATTGTAATTATGAAAAAAAATGTCTGTAAGATCATGGTATATTGTCTCTGTCTGATGAGATGCTAGAGCAAAAGGGATCTGGCAAGGGATTAGGTTATGGAGAGAGGTAGGGGATAGACCAAGAAGTATTTGTGAACCATTTTTAGGACTTTTAGCTTAAACCCCAGCAGACAGGAAGCCATTAAATATATTTTTAAGCAAGGTGGTAAAATTATTATATTTGCATTTCATCAAAAAGATCTACTTGGCTAAGGTGAGGAGGAGAAAGAAAAAAAAAACAGTCCAGTCAGAAGACTGCTGTCTAGGGGTATCCGGATGGCTTAGTTGATTCAGCATCTACCTTCAACTCAGGTCATGATCTCAGGGTTATGGGATTGAGCCCTGTGTCAGGCTCCCTGCTCAGGGGAAGTCTGCTCATGCTCCCTCTCTCTCTCTTAAATGAATGAATGAATGAATACATAAATAAATAAGATCTTCAAGAATAAAAATAAAAAAATAAAGAAAAGACAGCTGCCTTAGCTGGATAGAGATGAAGGGGCCTAAACAGGGTGGGAGCAGTGGGATACACAGATATGAAAGGAATCTCAACACACTTTGGAAGTAAAATTAACAAGCCTTAGGAGACAGGGTGAGTAGTAAGAATGATACCTAGGTTTCTTGATATATGGAGCCACCGTGGAAACGAAACATACAGGAAGATCCACTGGGGAGAGTAGGGTATCGGGGAATTCTGGGAGCTCATGGCTTCTGCTTTGGGTTAAGCTTTAAGTGTCTTTGTGACACTTTAATGACTATGACAGAAAAGCAGTAGGATATTAATTTCTATTCAGCAATGATCTTTCAAGCAGCTGCTATGCATTACAATTCGTGCTAGATACTACGGATGCAGAATAGGGAATAAGACAATGAGATGCAGAATAATAAAATCAGGCATGCTATTTATTTATTTATTTATTTATTTGAGAGAGAGAGAGAGAATGGGCAGGGAGGGGCAGAGAGAGAGAGAAAGAGAATCCTAAGCAAGGTCCACACCCAGAACAGAGCCTGAGGTGGGGCTCGATCTCACAACCCTAAGATCATGACCTGAGTGGAAATCAAGAGTAAGACACTTAACCCACTGAGCTACCCAAGCACCTCAAAATAAGGCATGTTTTTTATCTGCCCTCTTAATTCTTACTGCCTAGGAATGTTGATATAAATAGAATGACTAATCACAAGTGTACTGATAAATGCTATAAAAGCTAAAGTATAAAAAGGTTCAGGAGATGAAACCTAATTTGAAGGTGTCAAAGGAGCCTCCTTAAAAACTGATATGAAACAAAAAACATACCTTAAATTATAAAATAAATGTCATGCCCACATTTAAATTTATTTTAAATTTATTTTCATAATCTGACCCATCAAACTAGTGAGATACTAAGCTTTAGAAGATGCAATAGCTCATAAGCCTGGTGGCATGGGTATGGGTATAAGCTAATTTACTTTCTGCAATTTAACAATTTCATAACCTTTTTATATATCAAAAGTATTTTTCAAAGACTCTTAGGAGCCAGTTGTGTACTTCTGATGCAGTATCAGAGATGTTATACAAGTAGTAAGAGATAAGATTGATTAGAACTAAATTCTTTGAGCTTTGCTTTAAAATTTAAGTCACTGATTTGGTCAGATACACATTGTGAGGTCATGGAAAGTTTGTTAGCTGGTAATTGTCATGGTCATAGCTCTGACATAGAAAGATTAACTTCCAAAATCTTTCCTGACAATCGCATCATAACACTGGGGTGTTCGGATATGTTTTAAAGCTGTATCCATCTTATACTATTGTCTAATACTGTTTTAATGGCACATGGTACAAAATTTTAAGTATAATTACACTTCCACATTCTTTACAAATTTGATCAGTGATTTCAGAAAATTTATTAACAGTGCTTATCATGAAACATAACTTTAATTTTATTTCAACATTCATGCAGAGGTCTAATAATAAATACAACAAGGGGTGTGCTGGAAGGGGTTGTTACAAAGTTTTTAAACTTCTCCTCAGTTCAATGCTCATTAGAACTTCAAGCAAAATAATGTTCTTTCTCATTTTATGCCCAGCTAACTAACTAGATTTCTCTCTTAAAAAGCACACATAAGACCTTCAGGTCAGCTATAGCACCTCTGTAAACAGGCCGGAAATGATGGGAAAGGTGAAGATTCTGCATTTCTTCATATGTGGCATACAAATGATTGATTTTTAGGATTTGTCATGAAGTCCTTAAGAGGTCTAGTTCAGTATCTTGAGGACTTACACGTGGTGCCAAAGGTCACAAACTGTAATAATTTGTTAGTATCAGCAAGGATCAGAGACCTGTCAGACAAGAGTGACAGCTATTAGCACTTTATCAATAATCACATGGGTAGGGGTGGAGAAAGTATGGATGTAGTATTAACAGTGAGATAGTATAAGTTAAAAAGAGCTGGGAACTTCAAAATCATATAAAACCTCATGAAATTCTTGTTCTCTAATTGGATTAGACCTGACCATTTCTTGACCTCATCCAACAGCACAGACGGCAATTTAGAGCAAACTTTTACATCTTAACTCCCATATTCTTTTTTCTTTTTTTTTTTTAAGATTTATTTATTGATCTATTTGAGAGTGAGAGAGAGCACACAAGCATGTGAGCAGGGGGAGGGGCAGAGGGAGAAAAATTCAAGCACACTCTGTGCTGAGTGGGGAGCCAGACATGGGGCTCGACCCCATGACCCTGAAATCATGACATGAGCTGAAATCAAGAGTCAGATGCTTAACTGATTGAGCCACCCAGGTTCCCTCAACCTCCTGTAATCTATGTTTAGTTATCCAGAACAGGAGACCTAGTTATAGGAAGATTGGCTCTCTAACCATGAGATCAGGGAGAGTTCTATTTTTGTCACCTCTCTTCTTCATTTAAATTTTATACATATTATTTTTCTGTTATTCTTCCGTTTCTTACAGAATAGCTCAAACCAGGAGTTCTTAAATTTTCTTTGGAAATAGACCATTTTAAAAGTTTTATAAAGCTCTGGGTATTCTCCATGAATCCTAAATATATAAACATAAAAACACAGTGCTTAGAATATTCCAGGGGGTTCACAGCTCCCCAGAAATGAGGGTGAGCATAAAACTGCTTTGCCCAGAACAGTCCCAATCTACTACTGTTGCCAGTTTCCCAAATTATATGAACTCCCTACCTAAAAACTACTCAGGATAAAATTACATATCCATTCTTCATGTTAATTTTCTTCAAGGTCAAGATTGTCTTTGCCTTTCTTCTCATGTTACTGTTGTCCATTGGTATAAAGCGAAGATATGGACAATGGACAAACATTAATGAAAGTGAAGAAATAAATATCTGAGGTCATCACCCTTGTTGCCAGACTCTCCTTCAAAATGTATCCCTACTTTGTCAATTTTTTTAATATCTTAATATCGTCAGCTGAATTGTATCTTCCCAAAATTCATATGTTGAGTCCTAATCTCCAGTCCCTCAAAATGTGATTGTATTTGGAGACAGGGTCTTTAAAGAGGTAATGAAGTTAAAATGAGGTCATTAGGGCAGATCATAATCCAAAATGACTTGATATCTTCATAAGAAAAGAAAATTTGGACACAGCCTAAGGCAGAGAAAAGACAATGTGAAGAAACAAAGATGGAGAAGATACCATCTATAGGAGAAGGAGAAGAGCCTCAGAAGAAACCAACTCTATTAACAACTTGATCTTGGACTTCTCAAAATTGTGAGAAAACAAATAATTTTTTGTTATTTAAATGCCACCCAGTCTGTGATGACAGCCCTAGCAAAATAATATACTTAACAATTGATCTTTATCTCTACCACTGTGAATGCAATTATGAAAATTTTTATCTGTATAACCAAAGCTCAGCACTGAACTAGATCATAAAAATTTGGTAGTTGTACTTTTTTACATTAAAGGATGACTATACTTCCCTCATTTCCTAGGCCTCAGATCTTGTACCTGATATGATATTGAGCCTGAAGTATTTAAGACTATAATAACCATCAGCTGCTGAAATGCTTAATACTACTACAGAGAAAGTATCATGGTGGGGCATTTTTCAGTGCTAATTTCAAATAGGAAGCAAATTTTCCCACAAGAGATTTTTAAAGAGGACTAACATCAACTGTGGGCAGAGGATGTTGATCAGGGCAGAGAACACCCAGCTGGCCAAGAGTCCAGAGAGAAACAAAGGGCTAAGGCTTCATGTAGACATTTTTGACATCAGCCAAAAAGCAGGCATCCAGAATTTTGAAAATTATATTGGAATGTAGCAAAAACCTTTCTTAAAAATTCATCTCAAAAATTGTGCTAGAAGAATAACTTGTTGTAGTAATTGTCTTTAGGTAAGTTATGCAAGTGTAAACAAAGTTTTCCCCTCTCATAATGGACTAGCAGATAAACACGACACCTGAAATAAGCAGCATTGAACATGATGATGACTATTTCACAAGAGACATAAGATAAATCTAGTTCAGTTTGGAAATACTTCCTTAATAACATTGGTTAAGGGGGATCATCTAATTTTAAGTGAGGAATAACAGACTTATGACAAAATCTATTATATATCCTTGATGTACTATTACATATATATCTGAGTTTTAAATAATATATAATTATCACTAAAGAGGATGGCAAAATCACATATTCTTAAAATCCCAAGACACCTTCAAATATCATAAGAAGATGTCAATATTCTGTATTGACCATGAAGGCTTGTGCCCATATATGGCAAAATCAGATAAGTAGACTTCTTCATGGATTCATATCTTGACCAAGTTTATTTCTCTCTGAGTGTAACAGAGAGTTAAAGACTGTTGTCTACTGGATACCATACAAAGTAATTGGTTCCTTATAAAACAGGGGCAATAACCAGGTATTTAGATGACATGTTCAGTGCATAATTTTCACTTTTCTTATATATTTATGATTGTGCAGAAATACATTTATAGAAACATACATACTTACATATGAATATGATGTGTTTCATAGACCTTGACTAAGGAACATTGGCTGCTACATTCTTCTGCCAATTATACATATATTACTATTTAATTATGGCAAACACATTTGATCTAGCCAATTTCTGAAGAATTAGACCCCACACTGAATACAAGAAAAAACCCAATAACTTAATCTCTGTGGCCCATGCTTGCTGGGGTAGAACTTACAATGAGAAAAACAAAGCAAGGGAAAAATCACTAAATGCTTGAACATGCCTAAATGGAATCTGGAAATAACTACTGTCAATTTCATAGAGAAATGGCCCTGTATATTATAGAGGTGATTTTAAATAACAAATTTATTTCCCTTAAAGTTAACAAATAACTTGGAGAAGCAAAGTTTACTCTCCTGTCTCAGAAAATAATCCCCCTTAGGAACCCTCCTACACTGTTGGTGGGAGTGCAAGCTGGTGCAGACACTCTGGAAAACAGTATGGAGGTTCCTCAAAAAGTTGAAAATGGAGCTACCCTACGACCCAGCAATTGCACTGCTGGGTATTTACCCTAAAGATACAAAGGTAGTGATCCTCAGGGGCACATGCACCCAAATGTTTATAGCAGCAATGTCCACAATAACCAAACTATGGAAAGAACCTAGATGTCCATCAACAGATGAATGGATAAAGAAGATGTGGTATATATATACAATGGAATACTATGCAGCTATCAAAAGAAACGAAATCTTGCCATT